>ONZH01022602.1:0-62500 GCA_900303285.1 Rhinella marina | reverse complement strand
CTCTAAATGATTTAGGTAGAGATAGTACTGTCTCCCTGTCTCTTCCTGTAAATGATGTAGATACAGATAATACTGCCTCCTGTCTCTTCCTGTAAATGATGTAGGTACAGATAGTACTGCCTCCCTGTCTCTCCCTGTAAATGATGTAAGTACAGATAGTACTGCCACCCTGTCTCTTCCTATAAAAGATATAGGTACAGATAGTACTGCCTCCCTGTTTCTTCCTGTAAATGATGTAGGTACAGATATTACTTCCTTCCTGTCTCTCCCTGTAAATGATGTAGGTACAGATAGCACTGCCTCCCTGTCTCTCCCTGTAAATGATGTAGGTACAGATAATACTGCCTCCCTGTCTCTCCCTGTAAATGATGTAGGTACAGATAGTACTGCCTCCCTGTCTCTCCCTGTAAATGATGTAGGTACAGATAGTACTGCCTCCCTGTCTCTCTCTATAAATGATGTAGGTACAGATAGTACTGCCTCCCTGTCTCTCTCTATAAATGATGTAAGTACAGATAGTACTGCCACCCTGTCTCTCCCTGTAAATGATGTAGGTACAGATAGTACTGCCTCCCTGTCTCTCTCTGTAAATGATGTAGGTACAGATAGTACTGCCTCCCTGTCTCTCCCTGTAAATGATGTAGGTACAGATAGTACTGCCTCCCTGTCTCTCCCTGTAAATGATGTAGGTACAGATAGTACTGCCTACCTGTCTCACCCTGTAAATGATGTAGGTACAGATAGTACTGCCTCCCTGTCTCTCCCTGTAAATGATGTAGGTACAGATAGTACTGCCTCCCTGTAAATGATGTAGGTACAGATAATACTGCCTCCCTGTCTCTCTCTGTAAATGATGTAGGTACAGATAGTACTGCCTCCCTGTCTCTCTCTGTAAATGATGTAGGTACAGATAGTACTGCCTCCCTGTCTCTCCCTATAAATGATGTAGGTACAGATAGTACTGCCTCCCTGTAAATGGTGTAAGTACAGATAGTACTGCCTCCCTGTCTCTCCCTGTAGATGATGTGGGTACAGATAGTACTTGCCTCCCTGTTTCTTCCTGTAAATGATGTAGGTACAGATATTACTTCCTTCCTGTCTCTCCCTGTAAATGATGTAGGTACAGATAGTACTGCCTCCCTGTCTCTCCTTGTAAATGATGTAGGTACAGATAGTACTGCCTCCCTGTCTCTCCCTGTAAATGATGTAGGTACAGATAGTACTGCCTCCCTGTCTCTCCTTGTAAATGATGTAGGTACAGATAGTACTGCCTCCCTGTCTCTCCCTCTAAATGATGTAGGTACAGATAGTACTGCCTCCTTGTCTCTCCCTGTAAATGATGTAGGTACAGATAGTACTGCCTCCTTGTCTCTCCCTGTAAATGATGTAGGTACAGATAGTACTGCCTTCCTGTCTCTCCCTGTAAATAATGTAGGTACAGATAGTACTGCCTCCCTGTCTCTCCCCGTAAATGATGTAGGTACAGATAGTACTGCCTCCCTGTCTCTTCCTATAAATGATATAGGTACAGATAGTACTGCCTCCCTGTCTCTCCTTGTATATGATGTAGTACAGATAGTTACTACCTCCCTGTCTCTTCCTGTAAATGATGTAGGTACAGATAGTACTGCCTCCCTGTCTCTCCATATAAATGATGTAGGTACAGATAGTACTGCCTCCCTGTCTCTCCCTGTAAATGATGTAGGTACAGATAGTACTGCCTCCCTGTCTGTCCATATAAATGATGTAGGTACAGATAGTAATGCCTCCCTGTCTCTCCCTGTAAATGATGTAGGTACAGATAGTACTGCCTACCTGTCTCGCCCTGTAAATGATGTAGGTACAGATAGTACTGCCTCCCTGTCTCTCCCTGTAAATGATGTAGGTACAGATAGTACTGCCTCCCTGTAAATGATGTAGGTACAGATAATACTGCCTCCCTGTCTCTCTCTGTAAATGATGTAGGTACAGATAGTACTGCCTCCCTGTCTCTCTCTGTAAATGATGTAGGTACAGATAGTACTGCCTCCCTGTCTCTCCCTATAAATGATGTAGGTACAGATAGTACTGCCTCCCTGTAAATGGTGTAAGTACAGATAGTACTGCCTCCCTGTCTCTCCCTGTAGATGATGTGGGTACAGATAGTACTGCCTCCCTGTTTCTTCCTGTAAATGATGTAGGTACAGATATTACTTCCTTCCTGTCTCTCCCTGTAAATGATGTAGGTACAGATAGTACTGCCTCCCTGTCTCTCCTTGTAAATGATGTAGGTACAGATAGTACTGCCTCCCTGTCTCTCCTTGTAAATGATGTAGGTACAGATAGTACTGCCTCCCTGTCTCTCCCTCTAAATGATGTAGGTACAGATAGTACTGCCTCCTTGTCTCTCCCTGTAAATGATGTAGATACAGATAGTACTGCCTCCCTGTCTCTCTCTGTAAATGATGTAGGTACAGATAGTACTGCCTCCCTGTCTCTCCCTATAAATGATGTAGGTACAGATAGTACTGCCTCCCTGTAAATGGTGTAAGTACAGATAGTACTGCCTCCCTGTCTCTCCCTGTAGATGATGTGGGTACAGATAGTACTGCCTCCCTGTTTCTTCCTGTAAATGATGTAGGTACAGATATTACTTCCTTCCTGTCTCTCCCTGTAAATGATGTAGGTACAGATAGTACTGCCTCCCTGTCTCTCCTTGTAAATGATGTAGGTACAGATAGTACTGCCTCCCTGTCTCTCCTTGTAAATGATGTAGGTACAGATAGTACTGCCTCCCTGTCTCTCCCTCTAAATGATGTAGGTACAGATAGTACTGCCTCCTTGTCTCTCCCTGTAAATGATGTAGGTACAGATAGTACTGCCTCCCTGTCTCTCCCTGTAAATGATGTAGGTACAGATAGTACTGCCTCACTGTCTGTCCATATAAATGATGTAGATACAGATAGTACTGCCTCCCTGTTTCTCCCTGTAAATGATGTAGGTACATATAGTACTGCCTCCCTGTCTCTCCCTGTAAATGATGTAGGTACAGATAGTACTGCCTCTCTATCTCTCCTGGTTTTCGTGGTCAGACCACCATTTGTAAACTTTGCTTTTCTGTCCAATTTAAGTCTTGCCTCATCTGTAGCATATATGATATATAAATAATATCCTCCTGTTCTATATGTAATTGAAGCTACAAATAAGGATTAGATACGTAATAGCAAAGAAGCCAGAATTTGCATTGGTACTTCCCTTTCCACTCACTAGAGGGCAGTGTAACACACAGATTTAATACCGAATGATTTTTCTGCAGCTTCAAACTCGCCGACCTCCAAGTACATCGCCTGCAGCAATGCTTTATGATTCAATTGTATCTTCCACCTTCTCACATAAAACTTCAGTGCAGACATAATAGTCGTGGTAACCTTTACTTGTGAGTTATGTGAACTAGAAACATTCCTGCTTCATGTTGAACAATCAGTGCTAGTGACTGCAATAATCTGCAGCAATAAACGCTGACTCCGGAGCAAGGATGGAAACCACCGCAGAAAGAACGCTTCAGTGCGGCCACAGCCTCATTGTAATGTCACTTGGATATGATAAATGGGTGGCTGCCTCCCTATGGGCCTGGTTTACTCCGTAATTTTAACCATAAGTTCTCGGTCACCATTGGGTCACACTTGAATCGTTCCATGGGAATGTTGTGCCATTCAGCTCATATTGCAGGTCTAACTATGTCTACTGTTCTCCCGTGTAAAGGATACATGCACAGATGGTACTGCTTCCCTGTCTCTCCCTGTAAATAATGTAGGTACAGATAGTACTGCCTCCCTGTCTCTCCTATAAATGATGCAGGTACAGATAGTACTGCCTCCCTGTCTCTTCATATAAATGATGTAGGTACAGATAATACTGCCTCTCTGTCTCTTCCTATAAATGATGTAGGTACAGATAGTACTGCCTCCCTGTCTCTCTCTGTAAATGATGTAGGTACAGATAGCACTGCCTCTCTGTCTTTTCCTATAAATGATGTAGGTACAGATAGTACTGCCTCCCTGTCTCTCTCTGTAAATGATGTAGGTACAGATAGTACTGCCTCCCTGTCTCTTCCTATAAATGATGTAGGTACAGATAGTACTGCCTCCCTGTATCTCCCTGTAAATGATGTAGGTACAGATAGTACTGCCTTCCTGTCTCTCCCTGTAAATGATGTAGGTACAGATAGTACTGCCTCTCTGTCTCTTCCTGTAAATGATGTAGGTACAGATAGTACTGCCTCCCTGTCTCTTCCTGTAAATGATGTAGATACAGATAGTACTGCCTCCCTGTCTCTTCCTGTAAATGATGTAGATATAGATAGGACTACCTCCCTGTATCTCCCTGTAAATGATGTAGGTACAGATAGTACTGCCTCCCTGTCTCTCTCTGTAAATGATGTAGGTACAGATAGTACTGCCTCCCTGTCTCTTCCTGTAAATGATGTAGATACAGATAGTACTGCCTCCCTGTCTCTTCCTGTAAATGATGTAGATATAGATAGGACTACCTCCCTGTATCTCCCTGTAAATGATGTAGGTACAGATAGTACTGCCTCCCTGTCTCTCTCTGTAAATGACGTAGGCACAGATAGTACTGCCTCCCTGTCTCTCCCTGTAAATGATGTAGGCACAGATAGTACTGCCTCCCTGTCTCCCCCTTTAAATGATGTAGATACAGATAGTACTGCCTTCCTGTCTCTCCCTGTAAATAATGTAGGTACAGGTAGTACTGCCTCCCTGTTTCTCCCTGTAAATGATGTAGGTACAGATAGTACTGCCTCCCTGTCTCTCTCTGAAAATGATGTAGGTAAAGATAGTACTGCCCCCTTGTCTCTTCCTGTAAATGATGTAGATATAGATAGTACTACCTCCCTGTCTCTCCATATAAATGATGTAAGTACAGATAGTACTGCCTCCTTGTCTCTCCCTGTAAATGATGTAGATACAGATAGTACTGCCTCCCTGTCTCTCCCTGTAAATGATGTAGGTACAGATAGTACTGCCTCCCTGTCCCTCCCTGTAAATGATGTAGGTACAGATAGTACTGCCTCCCTGTCTCTCCCCGTAAATGAAGTAGGTACAGATAGTACTGCCTCCCTGTCTCTCCCTGTAAATGATGTAGGTACAGATAGTACTGCCTCCCTGTCTCTTCCTGTAAATGATGTAGGTGCAGATAGTACTGCCTCCTTGTCTCTCCCTGTAAATGATGTAGGTACAGATAGAACTGCCTCCCTGTTTCTCCCTGTAAATTATGTAGGTACAGATAGTACTACCTCCCTGCCTCTACCTGTAAATGATGTAGGTACAGATAGTACTACCTCCCTGCCTCTACCTGTAAATGATGTAGGTACAGATAGTGCTGCCTCCTTGTCTCTCTCTGTAAATGACGTAGGTACAGATAGTACTGCCTCCTTGTCTCTCCCTGTAAATGATGTAGGTACAGATAGTACTGCCTCCGTCTCTCCCAGTAAATGATGTAGGTATAGATATTACTTCCTTCCTGTCGCTCCCAGTAAATGATGTAGGTACAGATAGTACTGCCTCCCTGTCTCTCCCTGTAAATGATGTAGGCACAGATAGTACTGCCTCCTTGTCTCTCTCTGTAAATAGCGTAGGCACAGATAGTACTGCCTCCCTGTCTCTCCCTGTAAATGATGTAGGTACAGATATTACTTCCTTCCTGTCTCTCCCAGTAAATGATGTAGGTACAGATAGTACTACCTCCCTGCCTCTACCTGTATATGATGTAGGTACAGATAGTACTACCTCCCTGCCTCTACCTGTAAATGATATAGGTACAGATAGTGCTGCCTCCTTGTCTCTCTCTGTAAATGACGTAGGTACAGATAGTACTGCCTCCCTGTCTCTCCCAGTAAATGATGTAGGTACAGATATTACTTCCTTCCTGTCGCTCCCAGTAAATGATGTAGGTTACAGATAGCACTGCCTCCCTGTCTCTTCCTGTAAATGATGTAGGTACAGATAGTACTGCCTCCCTGTCTCTCCCTCTAAATGATGTAGGCACAGATAGTACTGCCTCCTTGTCTCTCTCTGTAAATAACGTAGGCACAGATAGTACTGCCTCCCTGTCTCTCCCTGTAAATGATGTAGGTACAGATATTACTTCCTTCCTGTCTCTCCCAGTAAATGATGTAGGTACAGATAGTACTGCCTCCCTGTCTCTCCCTGTAAATGATGTAGGTACAGATAGTACTGCCTCCCTGTCTCTCCATATAAATGATGTAGGTACAGATAGTACTGCCTCCCTGTCTCTCCCAGTAAATGATGTAGGTACAGATAGTACTGCCTCCCTGTCTCTCCCTGTAAATGATGTAGGTACAGATATTACTTCCTTCCTGTCTCTCCATATAAATGATGTAGGTACAGATAGTACTGCCTCCCTGTCTCTCCATTTAAATGATGTAGGTACAGATATTACTTCCTTCCTGTCTCTCCATATAAATGATGTAGGTACAGATAGTACTACCTCCCTGTCTCTCCATATAAATGATGTAGGTACAGATATTACTTCCTTCCTGTCTCTCCATATAAATGATGTAGGTACAGATAGTACTGCCTCCCTGTCTCTCCATATAAATGATGCAGATACAGATAGTACTGCCTCCCTGTCTCCCTGTAAATGATGTAGGTACAGATAGTACTGCCTCCCTGTCTCTCCCTGTAAATGATGTAGGTACAGATAGTACTGCCTCTCTGTCTCTCCCTGTAAATGATGTAGGTACAGATAGTACTGCCTCCCTGTCTCTCCGTGTAAATGATGTAGGTACAGATAGTACTGCCTTCCTGTCTCTCCCTGTAAATGATGTAGGTACAGATGGTACTGCCTCCCTGTCTCTCCATGTAAATGATGTAGGTACAGATAGTACTGCCTCCCTGTCTCTCCATATAAATGATGCAGATACAGATAGTACTGCCTCCCTGTCTCCCTGTAAATGATGTAGGTACAGATAGTACTGCCTCCCTGTCTCTCCCTGTAAATGATGTAGGTACAGATAGTACTGCCTCTCTGTCTCTCCCTGTAAATGATGTAGGTACAGATAGTACTGCCTCCCTGTCTCTCCCTGTAAATGATGTAGGTACAGATAGTACTGCCTCTCTGTCTCTCCCTGTAAATGATGTAGGTACAGATAGTACTGCCTCTTCTGTCTCTCCCTGTAAATGATGTAGGTACAGATAGTACAGCCTCCCTGTCTCTCCCTGTAAATGATGTAGGTACAGATAGTACTGCCTCCCTGTCTCTCCCTGTAAATGATGTAGGTACAGATAGTACTGCCTCTCTGTCTCTCCCTGTAAATGATGTAGGTACAGATAGTACTGCCTCCCTGTCTCTCCCTGTAAATGATGTAGGTACAGATAGTACTGCCTCTCTGTCTCTCCCTGTAAATGATGTAGGTACAGATAGTACTTCCTCTCTGTCTCTCCTGTAAATGATGTAGGTACAGATAGTACTGCCTCTCTGTCTCTCCTGTAAATGATGTAGGTACAGATAGTACTGCCCTCCCTGTCTCTCTCTGTAAATGAGGAAGGTACAGATAGTACTGCCTCTCTGTCTCTCCCTGTAAATGATGTAGGTACAGTAAATGATGTAGTACAGATAGACTGCCTCCTGTCTCTCCCTGTAAATGATGTAGGTACAGATAGTACTGCCTCCTGTCTCTCCCTGTAAATGATGTAGGTACAGATAGTACTGCTCCCTGTCTCTCCCTGTAAATGATGTAGGTACAGATAGTACTGCCTCTCTGTCTCTCCCTGTAAATGATGTAGGTACAGATAGTACTGCCTCTCTGTCTCTCCCTGTAAATGATGTAGGTACAGATAGTACTGCCCTCCCTGTCTCTCTCTGTAAATGAGGAAGGGTACAGATAGTACTGCCTCTCTGTCTCTCCCTGTAAATGATGTAGGTACAGATAGTACAGCCTCCCTGTCTCTCCCTGAATGATGTAGGTACAGATAGTACTGCCTCCCTGTCTCTCCCTGTTAAATGATGTAGGTACAGATAGTACTGCCTCTCTGTCTCTCCCTGTAAATGATGTAGGTACAGATAGTACTGTCTCCCTGTCTCTCCCTGTAAATGATGTAGGTACAGATAGTACTGCCTCTCTGTCTCTCCCTGTAAATGATGTAGGTACAGATAGTACTGCCTCTCTGTCTCTCCCTGTAAATGATGTAGGTACAGATAGTACTGCCTCCCTGTCTCTCTCTGTAAATGAGGAAGGTACAGATAGTACCAGCAGACTGCATAGACTGGCGGTACAGACTGCAAAAACGGATACGGTCCAAAATATCATATAAAAATTTTACCAGCTGTCTTGGTTTTAATATGAATCCGGTATCTGGACACTGCTGAGCACTTGACCCAAGTGGTGACAGTGCAGGACCGATCCTTAGAGGAAAATCCTTAAAAAACTGCCCTGTGTGAACTTAAAGGGATTGTGCCACAAAAATATTCTCTTTCAAACCAGTCGCACGCGCTCAGTTTAAATCTTCAACGGTCACCGGCCATATCTTTCATTAGAAGCTGTGGCAGTCATAAGATAAGAGCGACAACAGAAAGGACACACCCCCTGTGAAAGGACACGCCCCCTGTGAAAGGACACGCCCTGTGGGCTGCCAGTCTTTAACAAATCTAGCAGAGGAATTGGAGCAATGAATGTGGAGATCTCTGGATCCATGTGAGGTACAGGACCGGGTCTAACTTTGTTAGAAAGAGATTGTCATGTACAATATGATATAAATGTTTCTGGGTGTGGTAGAACTACAAGACCCAGCCTACCCTTACTGATTTGGTCTTATTTATGCCCCCACTGGGCAACCAATCAGATCACAGTTTACCTTTTTAAACCTGTTTGACTAAATACAAACAAATATCTGATTGGTTGCTGTGGCCCACGCCTCTTGACAGCGATGAGATTTTTCGTATTACAGTTAATGTCACTCACTTGCTGGGGGAGGGGCTGCGGAGGTAGCGGGCTTGGATGGCCAAAACGTCATCATCGTCTTCCTCCTCTTTATCAGGGACCACCTGCTCATGGTCCTGGTCTCGCCCGGATGCCATGGTGGGTGACTGCAGACAGATCTGAAAAAAGAAAAGTTAAAACTGTAGGGTGACCATACTACATGCTGGGAGTTGTAGTTTCGGAGCAGCTGGAGCCCGGAGGGCCACAGGTTGGAAAGAACAGTAGATAAATAATACGCATATTAATACTGCAGTAAAACACTGACAGATGCCACCCATGTACCCCTGCATGGGGGTAAAAACATAACAGGAAGGGCAGGAAGCCAAAGGGGAAATCTAAAGCACCCACTGTAGAATGATTGCATGACTGCTGCTGCCATCTTGTGGTGATTGGTGGCACTGCTCTGCTGCTTTTAGTAATTATTTTTCAGAGTTTTTGTAGAGCAGATGATAAAGAGTAGCCACAGGATCCAATTCAATCAGCTCCTCAGCTGTGGTCCCTGCCCCCAGTACTGCTGAACCAATCCAAGACCTCCAGGGGGCCAGGGTTGCAGCTGAAGTGCAGGGTAACATCATGTTGTATCAGAGGTGTAGCTATAGGGGGTATATATATGTAGATATTACCAGGGGTGTAGCTGTAGGGGGTATATATATGTAGATATAACCAGGGGTGTAGCTATAGGAGGTATATATATGTAGATATTACCAGGGGGTAGCTATAGGAGGTATGCATATGTAGATATTACCAGGGGTGTAGCTATAGGGGGTATATATATGTAGATATTACCAGGGGTAGCTATAGGGGTATATATGTAGATATTACCAGGGGGTAGCTATAGGGGGTATATATATGTAGATATTACCAGGGGTGTAGCTATAGGGATATATATATGTAGATATTACCAGGGGGTAGCTATAGGGGGTTATATATATGTAGATATTACCAGGGGGTAGTTATAGGGGGTATATATATGTAGATATTACCGGGTAGCTTAGGGGTATATATATGTAGATATTACCAGGGGTGTAGCTATAGGGGTATAAAAAAAATAAAATAAAAAAAAAAAAAAAAATAAAAAAAAAAAAAAAAAAAAAAAAAAAATAAAAAAAATAAAAAAAAAAAAAAAAAAAAAAAAAAATAAAAAAAAAAAAAAAAAAAAATATAAAAAAAAAAAAAAAAAAAAAAAAAAAAAAAAAATTATTAAAAAAAAAAAAAAGGGGGTAATATAAAATATAAGGGGTATATTAATATTATATTACCAGGGGTAGCTATAGGGGGTATATATATGTAGATATTACCAGGGGGTAGCTATAGGGGGTATATATATGTAGATATTACCAGGGTGTAGCTATAGGGGGTATATATATGTAGATATTACCAGGGGGGTAGCTATAGGGGTATATATATGTAGATATTACCAGGGGGTAGCTATAGGGGGTATATATATATGTAGATATTTACCAGGGGGTAGCTATAGGGGGTATATATATGTAGATATTACCAGGGGGGTAGCTATAGGGGGTATATATATGTAGATATTACCAGGGGGTAGCTATAGGGGGTATATATATGTAGATATTACCAGGGGGTAGCTATAGGGGGTATATATATGTAGATATTACCAGGGGGTAGCTATAGGGGTATATATATGTAGATATTACCAGGGTGTAGCTATAGGGGTTATATATATGTAGATATTACCAGGGGTGTAGCTATAGGGGGTATATATATATGTAGATATTACCAGGGGTAGCTATAGGGGGTATATATATGTAGATATTACCAGGGGGTAGCTATAGGGGGTATATATATGTAGATATTACCAGGGGTGTAGATATAGGGGGATATATATGTAGATATTACCAGGGGGTAGCTATAGGGGTATATATATGTAGATATTACCAGGGGTAGCTATAGGGGGTATATATATGTAGATATTACCAGGGGGGTAGCTATAGGGGTATATATATATGTAGATATACAGGGTAGTAGGGGTATATATATAGGGGTAGCTATAGGGGGATATATATATGTAGATATTACCAGGGGGTAGCTATAGCGGGCGTATATATATGTAGATATTACCAGGGGGTAGCTATTAGGGGGTATATATACTGTAGATATTACCAGGGTAGCTATAGGGGGTATATATATGTAGAATTACCAGGGGTAGCTAAGGGGATATATATGTAGATATTACCAGGGGTGTAGCTATAGGGGATATATATATGTAGATATTACCAGGGGGTAGTTATAGGGGGTATATATATGTAGATATTACCAGGGGGTAGCTATAGGGGGTATATATAATGTAGATATTACCAGGGGGTAGCTATAGGGGGTATATATGTAGATATTACCAGGGGGTAGCTATAGGGGGTATATATATGTAGATATTACCAGGGGGTAGCTATAGGGGGTATATATGTGTAGATATTACCAGGGGTGTAGCTATAGGGGGTATATATATGTAGATATTACCAGGGTAGCTATAGGGGGTAATATATGTAGATATTACCAGGGGGTAGCTATAGGGGGGTATATATATATATATGTAGATATTAGCAGGGGGTAGCTATAGGGGGTATATATATGTAGATATTACCAGGGGTACTATAGGGGGTATATATATGTAGATATTACCAGGGGGTAGCTATAGGGGGTATATATATAATATGTAGATATTAGCAGGGGGTAGCTATAGGGGGTATATATATGTAGATATTACCAGGGGTGTAGATATAGGGGTATATATATGTAGATATTACCAGGGGTAGTTATAGGGGGTATAGTATATATGTAGATATTACCAGGGGGGTAGCTATAGGGTATATATATGTAGATATTACCAGGGTGTAGATATAGGAGGGTATATATATGTAGATATTACCAGGGGTGTAGATATAGGGGGTATATATGTAGATATTACCAGGGGATAGCTATAGGGGGTATATATATGTAGATATTACCAGGGGTAGCTATAGGGGGTATATATATGTAGATATTACCAGGGGGTAGTTTATTAGGGGGTATATATGTAGATATTACCAGGGGTGTAGATATCGGGGGTATATATATGTAGATATTACCAGGGGGTAGCTATAGGGGTATATATGTAGATATTACCAGGGGTAGCTATAGGGGTATATATATGTAGATATTACCAGGGGGTAGCTATAGGGGGTATATATATGTAGATATTACCAGGGGTGTAGTTATAGGGGGTATATATATGTAGATATTACCAGGGGTGTAGCTATAGGGGGTATATATATGTAGATATTACCAGGGGGTAGCTATAGGGGGTATATATATGTAGATATTACCAGGGGTAGCTATAGGGGGTATATATATGTAGATATTACCAGGGGTAGCTATAGGGGGTATATATATGTAGATATTACCAGGGGTAGCTATAGGGGGTATATATATGTAGATATTACCAGGGGTAGCTATAGGGGGTATATATATGTAGATATTACCAGGGGTAGCTATAGGGGGTATATATATGTAGATATTACCAGGGGTAGCTATAGGGGGTATATATATGTAGATATCACCAGGGGTAGCTATAGGGGGTATATATATATGTAGATATACCAGGGGTAGCTATAGGGGGTATATATATGTAGATATCACCAGGGGTAGCTATAGGGGGTATATATATGTAGATATTACCAGGGGTAGCTATAGGGGGTATATATATGTAGATATCACCAGGGGTAGCTATAGGGGGTATATATATGTAGATATTACCAGGGGTAGCTATAGGGGTATATATATGTAGATATAACCAGGGGAGTAGCTATAGGGGGTATATATATGTAGATCTTACCAGGGGGTAGTTATAGGGGGTATATATATATGTAGATATTACCAGGGGTAGCTATAGGGGGTATATATGTAGATATTACCAGGGGGTAGCTATAGGGGGTATATATATGTAGATATTACCAGGGGTGTAGCTATAGGGGGTATATATATGTAGATATTACCAGGGGTAGCTATAGGGGGTATATATATGTAGATATTACCAGGGGGTAGCTATAGGGGGTATATATATGTAGATATTACCAGGGGTAGCTATAGGGGGTATATATATGTAGATATTACCAGGGGTAGCTATAGGGGGTTAGGTTACACCCTTCCACCATAAGAAGATGAATCCTCATTTACATAAACCTGGATGACTCCTTTATTATTCCTTGTAAATGGTACATTTTCAGTATTTCAGCGTCCTCTGACTGTAATGTGCCAGGAAGTATAACCAGAATGATGAGGGTGATAGTGATGATAATTACTACTGTATATTGATGATGGAGGATGAATATGATTTTACTGGTGGTGATGCCTGAGAATGATAATTGATGATGTTAATTGATTCTAATTATTATCATATTGATAATGACAAAAATAATGTGTGATGACAATGACTATTGTATTGAAGAAAACTGATTATGGTAATTAATGATAATGAGGATTTGGGATGATGATTGATAATGATGTTTTAGAATAATTGATTATAGTATTTCATGATGACGATTGAGGTGTATGACTGATGATGATAATTGATAATGATGATTGAGGAAGATGATAGTTCATTAAGGTAATGAGGATTGAAAATAATTGATGGTAATTACTGATAATGATTATGGTAAATGATAATAATGATTGACAGTTTATGACACTGATGATGAAGATGTTTGTAGTGTTTGCTAATGATGATTGATGATGATAACGATGATTGCAGATTATAATTAATGGCAGTAATTGATAATGATGATTTAGGATGATAGTTGATTATAGTATTTGATGATGTTGATGAGGGAATGATAATTGATCATGGTAACTCATTATGATGATAATGATTGAGGATGTTGAGGATTTGGGACTGATATTGATTATGTTAATTGATAATTATGCTTTAGGATGATAATTGATTATAGTATTTGGTGATTGGAGGAATAATTGATAATTATAACTGATTATGACAATGATGAGTGAGAATGATAATTGATAATTATAACTGATTATGATAATGATGAGTGAGAATGATAATTGATAATTATAACCGATTATGACAATGATGAGTGAGGATGATAATTGATAATTATAACCGATTATGATAATGATGAGTGAGGATGATAATTGATAATTATAACCGATTATGACAATGATGAGTGAGGATGATAATTGATAATTATAAGTGATTATGACAATGAGTGAGGATGATAATTGATAATTATAACTGATTATGACAATGATGAGTGAGGATGATAATTGATAATTATAACTGATTATGATAATGATGAGTGAGGATAATTGATAATTATAACTGATTATGATAATGATGAGTGAGGATGATAATTGATAATTATAACTGATTATGACAATGATGAGTGAGGATGTTAATTATAATTGATTATGATAATGATGAGTGAGTATGATAATTGATAATTATAACTGATTATGATAATGATGAGTGAGGATAATAATTGATAATTATAACTGATTATGATAATGATGAGTGAGGATGATAATTGATAATCATAACTGATTATGATAATGAGTGAGGATGATAATTATAACCGATTATGACAAAGATGAGTGAGGATGATAATTGATAATTATAACTGATTATGACAATGATGAGTGAGGATGATAATTGATAATTATAACTGATTATGACAATGATGAGTGAGGATGATAATTGATAATTATAACAAATTATGATAATGATAAGTGAGGATGATAATTGATAATTATAACTGATTATGACAATGATGAGTGAGGATGATAATTGATAATTATAAGTGATTATGACAATGATGAGTGAGGATGATAATTGATAATTATAACTGATTATGATAATGATGAGTGAGGATGATAATTGATAATTATAACTGATTATGACAATGATGAGTGAGGATGATAATTGATAATTATAACTGATTATGATAATGATGAGTGAGGATGATAATTGATAATTATAACTGATTATGACAATGATGAGTGAGGATGATAATTGATAATTATAACTGATTATGATAATGATAAGTGAGGATGATAATTGATAATTATAACTGATTATGACAATGATGAGTGAGGATGATAATTGATAATTATAACTGATTATGATAATGATGAGTGAGGATGATAATTGATAATTATAACTGATTATGATAATGATGAGTGAGCATGATAATTGATAATTATAACTGATTATGACAATGATGAGTGAGGATGATAATTGATAATTATAACTGATTATGATAATGATGAGTGAGGATGATAATTGATAATTATAACTGATTATGATAATGATGAGTGAGGATGATAATTGATAATTATAACTGATTATGATAATGAGTGAGGATGATAATTGATAATTATAACTGATTATGACAAGGAAGAGTGAGGATGATAATTATAACTGATTATGATAATGATGAGTGAGGATGATAATTGATAATTATAACTGATTATAATGATGAGTGAGGATGATAATTGATAATTATAACTGATTATGATAATGAGTGAGGATGATAATTGATAATTATAACTGATTATGACAAGGAAGAGTGAGGATGATAATTATAACTGATTATGATAATGATGAGTGAGGATGATAATTGATAATTATAACTGATTATGATAATGATGAGTGAGGATGATAATTGATACTTATAACTGATTATGATAATTAGTGAGGATGATAATTGATAATTATAACTGATTATGACAATGATGAGTGAGGATGATAATTATAACTGATTATGATAATGATGAGTGAGGATGATAATTGATAATTATAACTGATTATGACAATGATGAGTGAGGATGATAATTGATAATTATAACTGATTATGGTAATGATAAGTGAGGATGATAATTGATAATTATAACTGATTATGACAATGATGAGTGAGGATGATAATTGATAATTATAACTGATTATGATAATGATGAGTGAGGATGATAATTGATAATTATAACTGATTATGACAATGATGAGTGAGGATGATAATTATAACTGATTATGATAATGATGAGTGAGGATGATAATTGATAATTATAACTGATTATGATAATGATGAGTGAGGATGATAATTGATAATTATAACTGATTATGATAATTAGTGAGGATGATAATTGATAATTATAACTGATTATGACAATGATGAGTGAGGATGATAATTATAACTGATTATGATAATGATGAGTGAGGATGATAATTGATAATTATAACTGATTATGATAATGAGTGAGGATGATAATTGATAATTATAACCGATTATGATAATGATGAGTGAGGATGATAATTGATTATGGTAATTAATGACAATGATTGAGGATGTTGAGGTTTTGGGATGATAATTGATTATGGTAATTGATAATGATGTTTGAAAATAATTGATTATAGCATTTCATGATGATGATTGAGGTTTATAATTGATGATAATTGCTAATAATTAAGATAATGATAGTTGACTAAGGCAATTAATGATGAATGAGGATGACAATTGATGGTAATTACTGGTGATAGTAAATGTTAATAATGATTGACAAAGATAATTTATGATACCGGTGATGTTTTAAGATGATGATTGTAGTATTTGATAATGATGAATGTAGATGATAATTGATTGCAGTAACAGATAATGATGTTTTAGGATGAAAGTTGATTATAGTATTTGATGCTGTTTTGGTGGGATGATAATTGATAATGGTAACTGATTATGATAATTGAGATAATTGATTACAGTAATAGATAATGATGATTGAGGGTGATAATTGATGACAGTAATTGATAATGATGTTTTAGGATGATAATTGATTATAGTATTTGATGGTGTATGGAAGGGATGATAATTGATAATGGTAACTGATTATGATGATTAAGGATGATAATTTATTATAGTATTTGATTCTGATAATTGATGATTATTATTATATGTATAATACTTGTTGCTGATGGGACATTAAGAACAGTTTTTTGTTTTTTTACCTGCCCTCCTGCTCCTACCTCTGTGTATCGCTCCCCTCCTCACCATTATTTTATTTATTTATTTCATTTTTAACATCCCTCTAAGTCTCTGATTCCGCAGATCGCCGCTTTCCTTTGCTTTGTGACTTTCTGCTTCTCTCCGTGGTCGTGCAGAGAGAAGCTGCAGCAGGTCCCTGGCCTCGCGTCGCCTCCTCTTAGACCAGATACGGCTTTTCATTTTTCAGTTTGAAGTTCAGTTACACTTCAATCTGGAGCCAGGCATGAGATATTCGGCGGTGACACGACGGATTTCCTCGGCCTTCTCCCGCCACAGGGCTTTTAACAACCGAGCGGCGCTATTCCAGCGAGGAAGGGGGGGCGCGCTTTGTCGAGACATCCGTAGAGCCACTGAAGAGACGGAGAGGACGTTCTTCAAAGCGACACGTTGCTGGGGCTCGTTCTTACCGCTGGGATGTTCAGTCAAGCCGTTCTCATGAACCGAGGGCCTGCGTACTCCGAACGAGCGTAGAGGGAATGTCAGAGAAGAACAGGGCAGAGAGGATTCATAAATACCTGTCAGTGCGGGCGCAGCACTGAGCGCATCCCCGGCACAGAACCGCAGGCAGCACATGAATAGCAGTGTAATGCCGCCCCTGGTAACGGTTAGGAGCGGGCACTCGCTATAACGGCCCCCGACGCAGGCGATGACCTCGAAGGGACGTGCACATCACCATTTCACATTGCTGGGGGGGAATACAAGGAGCAATATGACAATTCGGGGGCAGCGGTGCAGGCGCTCAAAACCTGGTGCCATTAGTGCACATCAGTATCTGCAGCTGGGGGCCACATTTAGGGGCCTTGAGCGCCACATATGGTTCCTGAGGTTCTTTTTTTAGGGAATAAGTTGTACTCTGGACAAGTTATACGGTCAAAACCTGGAAACGTGAATTTCAATTTGTTTGGAGACATGCAGAAATCAGGTGCTGTTTTTGGCAGCCTGTATCCTGTGAAGGCTTGCAGGGTGCCGATGGGCAATGAAATAGACTCTGAATAAGTGTAAATGACAGAAATCTCATACATAGGATCACATTTTGTCAGAAATGGGCAACTGATGGTGTTTTTGGCAGCCTGTATCCTGTGAAGGGTGAAGGCTTGCAGGGTGTCGATGGGCACTGCACTGACAGAAATCTCATACTCCTGGCCATAGCTTGTCAGACATCACAAACAGGAAACTGATGCTGTTTGTGGCAGCCTGCATCCTAGGAATGGTCAGCTTGCAGAAGTTGCTTCAGAAACTTGAAAAACAAAGCATTCGTGCAAAAGACAGGTGCTGTTTATGGCGGCCTGCATTTAGTAAACGAGCTTCTTGCAGAGGCTGCTTAAGACTTATTATAACAACCTCTCTGTGCAGATGCAAAAAACCAGTCCTTTACAATCGGCCACCATTGCTCTTCAGGCCTGTCAACAGTTGCTGTTTGGGGCAGACTGTTTCTTTAACATTGTCACCTTGCAGAAGAATTTCTAGCATTATTGCAGTGCTTTCTAGGAAAAGACAGTAATTTCCAAATTCCTGCCAGCGTCCTGCATGCATCCCCAGCCGGTGCTGTTTATGGCAGCCTGTACGCAGTGTATGGGCTGCTTGTAAAGTCTTGTCTTGACAGGCTGATGAACATTACAGCAGCCTCCTATAGCAGACAGAAGTCTTACAGATTCCTTCTATAACACTGCAAGACAGAAGGTGCTGTTTATGGCAGCCTGTTTTATGAATGGGCAGATTACAGAGGCCGATGAACAGTCTTCGTGAACAGTTTCATTCTGCAGCTTTGGTGCAAGAGCGTGTTGTCTCCGGTGCCTGCAGGTAGCGTACGCAGGCGCTGTTTATGGCAGCCTGTATCCATAAATGCTGTACATGCAGATATACCAATGAGCTTTACAAATACAATGAATCTTATTAGAGGCAATTGCTTACAGGCAATCGTTTTGTGTAAACTGCCCTTTACCCTGATGAAAGCAGCAGAAAATAATACTGCCCGTTAGATTGCAGCCATTTCCGTGAATGGCGGCAGCGATGGTTATTTTTACCTTTAAGTGCACGTTGCTAGGGGCTCTGGTGTTTCCAGGCAGCGATCCGACCTTACCCGCCGCCGATCCTGCTCTCTGCCTTCATAGAAGCCACATTTATTCAGGTAAACAATTACTAACAGCGCTCACCGAGCCGAGTCCTGGGTTTAACTGTTTCATTTAAAGCCACGGTCCGGGTCGGTCACACTAAGCAAATGCTTAAACAGCAATTCCTGCCTATGAAACGCTGGTACCGGAGGGCGGTTTTACATTCTATCTACTGCAGGGATTGGCAACCTCCGGCACTACAACTCCCAGAATGCTTCATCCACATCTGTGGGAGTTAGAAGAACAGCTGAGCATGGTTGCATGCTGGGAGTTGTAGTTTCACAGCAGCTGGAGTGCTAGGGAATTGCTATTCAAGCAAAATTGTTTCACCAAAGTGCAGCGTCTGTTTACAGAACCGTATTTTTCCGTCTGCAATTTTGCGGATGGGATGCGGACCCGCTCATTTCAATGGGGCCACATAAGATGCGGACAATACACCGTGTGCTGTCCACATCCGCCCCGTGGCGCCACAAAAAAGATAGAGCATGTCCTACTTGTGTCCGCAAATACGAAGAAGGGTGTTCCGATCCGCAAATACGAAGAAGGGCGCACATGACCAGTATCTGTGTTTAGCGGATCTGCAATTTGCGGCCTGCTAAAACGGATACGCTCGTGTGAAGGAGCCCTTTAGAGGCTGAAAAACTGAGGTTTTGTTACAATGTGTCACTATAGGAAATTGTCTGCAGCACAACTTTCTCTCATGTCCTGCATTCCACTGGTGATATCTGTTACCTGCACTGATACATTGTAGCAAAAACACGTATGCCTGTATGGTTTTCCAGTCTCTGGATACTTCTATTTACTGACATGAAGCAGAGAATAAGGTAATAAAAAACAAATCATATTGTATAAAGAAACAATTCTACAACGTCACCGTTTTCAATACCTCTGCTTGCTGCCAGTTAAAAGCCAAATTTCAGAAGCTCCAAACAGATCTGACCTAATATTTCACACAGCTGAGGGTTTGTTGCAATGTCCAAACCGATCTCTATAAAGCACGGTATCAGTAAGTTAGAATAGTTCTTGTCTACAATTATACATTCTAACAAACTCCATCCCTGGGTTTTCAGCTTCTGTTTCTATTCCTTGACAGCAAGCAAAGTTCCACACAGTGAGAATCTGAACCCAAAAGGGGCACATTTGTGGCGAAAAAGTTGTGCAAAAAATTGCAAATAATGGGGCATGCCATAATTGTTCTAAAATATACTCCCTTTTGTTCTCCTTGACACTTAAAAAGTAGTGATATAATTGGGCGTGGCCTCCTGTCGCCCATTAGATTTACTATCATTTACACTGGAAATGTAATTTCTAGCATGTCAGTGAATGAGGACACTTGTAAACTTGTCCTGCTCTCAGTTGTATCCAGTCTAGACAACACACATCAGCAGCATCTGCACAACCTCGCTGATAGCTTGCTACAATGTATCAGTCTAAAATTCAGGAAGTTTACTGATAGCAGTTGTCGCCCAGCGATGTAGTTGTGTAATGGTTCAGCCTATCCCTGTACCATACCTCCCAAGTGTCCTTCTTTTTGACCCAAGTCCCTCTGTCCCTATTTTATCCTTAAATGTCCCTCTTTTTGACCTGGAGGATTAATGCATAAATGTGTATTAATAAATTTACTAAATTGCTCCTTACTAAAGTGTCTCTACGGTTTCTACCTATAAATTAGACCAGAACTTCATTATTTGGTGCAATTTGGACCTTCAAATATCTATAACTGATGATTTATGAGCTAATATTTATATGGACAATGAAGCGCAAGAAAAAAATTGCTTCAGGGGCTCTAGTAATTATGCTTTGGGCAGAAATAGAGGTTTGGCCTAGTATGAAAAAAAAACTGCCGTGATGCGCGCTGCACACATTGTCCCTCTTTGCAATTTTCAAAAGTTGGGAGGTATGCAGTACTGTGACATCACTGTGTTTATTATCTCTGTACTGTGACATCACTGTGTTTATTATCTCTGTACTGTGACATCACTGTGTTTATTATCTCTGTACTGTGACATCACTGTGTTTTTTATCTCTGTACTGTGACATCACTGTGTTTATTATCTCTGTACTGTGACATCACTGTGTTTATTATCTCTGTGCTGTGACATCACTGTGTTTATTATCCCTGTGCTGTGACATCACTGTGTATTATCCCTGTACTGTGACATCACTGTGTTTATTATCCCTGTACTGTGACATCACTGTGTTTATTATCCCTATACTGTGACATCACTGTATTTATTATCCCTGTACTGTGACATCACTGTGTTTATTATCTCTGTACAGTGGCATCACTGTGTTTATTATCCCTGTACTGTGACATCGCTGTGTTTATTATGTCTGTACTGTGACATCGCTGTGTTTATTATCCCTGTACTGTGACATCGCTGTGTTTATTATGTCTGTACTGTGACATCACTGTGTTTATTATCTCTGTACTGTGACATCACTGTGTTTATTATCCCTGTACTGTGACATCACTGTGTGTATTATCTCTGTACTGTGACATCACTGTGTTTATTATCTCTGTACTGTGACATCACTGTGTTTATTATCCCTGTACTGTGACATCACTGTGTTTATTATCTCTGTGCTGTGACATCACTGTATTTATTATCCCTGTACTGTGACATCACTGTGTTTATTATCCCTGTACTGTGACATCACTGTGTTTATTATCCCTGTACTGTGACATCACTGTGTTTATTATCTCTGTACAGTGGCATCACTGTGTTTATTATCCCTGTACTGTGACATCGCTGTGTTTATTATGTCTGTACTGTGACATCACTGTGTTTATTATCCCTGTACTGTGACATCGCTGTGTTTATTATGTCTGTACTCTGACATCACTGTGTTTATTATCTCTGTACTGTGACATCACTGTGTTTATTATCTCTGTACTGTGACATCACTGTGTTTATTATCCCTGCACTGTGACATCACTGTGTGTATTATCTCTGTACTGTGACATCACTGTGTTTATTATCTCTGTACTGTGACATCACTGTGTTTATTATCCCTGTACTGTGACATCACTGTGTTTATTATGTCTGTACTCTGACATCACTGTGTTTATTATCTCTGTACTGTGACATCACTGTGTTTATTATCTCTGTACTGTGACATCACTGTGTTTATTATCCCTGCACTGTGACATCACTGTGTGTATTATCTCTGTACTGTGACATCACTGTGTTTATTATCTCTGTACTGTGACATCACTGTGTATATTATCCTGTACTGTGACATCACTGTGTTTATTATCCCTGTACTGTGAAATCACTGTGTTTATCATCTCTGTACTGTGACATCACTGTGTTTATTATCCCTGTACTGTGACATCACTGTGTTTATTATCCCTGTACTGTGACATCACTGTGTTTATTATCCCTGTACTGTGACATCACTGTGTTTATTATCCCTGTACTGTGACATCACTGTATTTATTATCCTGTACTGTGACATCACTGTGTTTATTATCCCTGTACTGTGACATCACTGTGTTTATTAACCCTGTACTGTGACATCACTGTGTTTATTATCTCTGTACTGTGACATCACTGTATTTATTATCTCTGTACTGTGACGTCACTGTGTTTATTACCCTTGTACTGTGACATCGCTGTGTTTATCATCCCTGTACTGTGACACCACTGTGTTTATTATCTCTGTACTGTGACATCACTGTTTATTATCTCTGTACTGTGACGTCACTGTGTTTATTACCCTTGTACTGTGACATCGCTGTGTTTATCATCCCTGTACTGTGACATCGCTGTGTTTATTATCCCTGTACTGTGACATCACTGTGTTTATTATCCCTGTACTGTGACATCACTTTGTTTATTATCCCTGTACTGTGACATCACTGTGTTTATTATCTCTGTACTATGACATCATTGTTTATTATCCCTGTACTGTGACATCATTGTTTATTATCCCTGTACTGTGACGTCACTGTGTTTATCATCCCTGTACTGTAACATCACTGTGTTTATTATCCCTGTACTGTGACATCACTGTGTTCATTATCTCTGTACTGTGACATCACTGTGTTTATTATCCCTGTACTGTGACATCACTGTGTTTATTATCTCTGGACTGTGACATCACTGTGTTTATTATCCCTGTACTGTGACATCACTGTGTTTATTATCTCTGGACTGTGACATCACTGTGTATATTATCCCTGTGCTGTGACATCACTGTGTTTATTATCCCTGGACTGTGACATCACTGTGTTTATTATCCCTGTGCTGTGACATCACTGTGTTTACTATCCCTGTACTGTGACATCACTGTGTTTACTATCCCTGTACTGTGACATCACTGTGTTTACTATCCCTGTACTGTGACATCACTGTTTTATTATCCCTGTACTGTGACATCACTGTGTTTATTATCCTGTACTGTGACATCACTGTGTTTATTATCCCTGTACTGTGACATCACTGTGTTTATTATCCCTGTACTGTGACATCACTGCATTTATTATCCCATTTTACTAGTATTTTTGTTGCATTGTCTTAGTAACATTTTTCATACATATATTTTCTATACAGGAGTCTATGGAAAAATGTCTGAATAAACACCAAACCTAGAACATGCTGTGATTTGAAAAAAAAATAAGGCAATGGGCAAAAATTGCCACAAAAATTTAAAAAAAACTCCATAAAAACCCAGCTGCAACAGTTTTTGCAAAGATAAATAGGCCAAACCCTGGTCCCCATGGCATTAATGAAATATCTGTGTGATACCTTCCTAAGGGTACCTGAACACACAGTGTATCAGTGCATATACAAATCTTATGTCCACTTTGCGGATGTTTTCCGGAAGGAAAGTGACTGGCAGCGTGGATCTACACATCCTCAGGACGTCGGCTATGTTTGTGGTTTTAGCTGTGGATTTTACCTTTTTCTAATGAAGGTGAGATCTGTGGCAAAACCGCATCAAATCCGTACCAAAAACCTCTTTTTTGGGGTGATTTCCATACGGAAATTCACATGCGTTATTTTATGTTGCTTTTGTATAAACATGTTTTAATGGATTTTTTTTTTTTTTTTTTAGATAGGATGAAGAAATGCCTGAAATAAAATACCGCTGCTTCAACATGCACGAAAAAAACACCCAAAAAGTGACCATTTTCCAAAAATGCAAAAAAGCCTCAAATATGTGAATCCAGCCTTAGGCCTCATGCAAACGGCCGTATGTATTTTGTGGTCCGCGAATATGGATCCGCAAAAAATACGGATGACGTCCGTGTGTATTCTGTATTTTGCGGAACGGAACAGCTGACAGTGCGAACAGTAATATGACACGTTCTATATTTTTTGGGGGGGAACGGAAATACGGACATACAGAAACGGCATGCACACGGAGTAACTTCCTTTTTTCCGGATCCATTGAAATTAATGGTTGCGTCTATGGTTCGGAAAAAAAAAAACGGAACGGACATGGAAAGAAAATACATTTGGGTGCATGAGGCCTAAGAATTAGAGATGAGCGAGCATGCTCGGGAGCAATTTTCGCGTAATAGCGTACGCATCTCCTAATCTGTACGCTAATGCGTACGCATCTTGTAATTTGTACGAATTAGCGTACAAATTTATAAGATGCGTACGCATTAGAAGATCCGTACGCTATTACGCGAAAATTGCTCCCGAGCATGCTTGGCCGTCTCTACTAAGAATGTATTTTCTTTCCGTATTTGTTTTTTTTTGTGGACCGTATGCAGAACCATTCGTTTCCATGGGTCTGCAAAAAAAACGAAGTTACGTTTCCATATTTCCGTTCCGCAAACAAATAGAACATGTCCTATTATTGTCCACATTACGGACAAGTACAGGACTGTTCTATTATGTTCCGCAAAATACGGAATGCACACTGATGTACTCCTTATTTTTTACGGATCTGTTTTTTGCGGACCACAAAATACATACGGTCGTGTACATGAGCCCTTATAGAGTTACTATGACTCAGAGCTGTGTGTGTGGACCACTCTGCTGTCCACATCCATAGAAAAGTACATGCAGCACCCACCCCCCTAATTCCTCCGGAGATCGCCAGATATCGGGGTCAGAAACGAGAGTGAAGATAATTGTGAACCTCACAAATAAAATATTCCAAACTGTAGAAGAAAAAAACCTCGCTCGTCCACCACCTATTTGATATTACATTACAAACCTAATAGTATAAGTCTGCACCCTCCGCCTGCGATGTAGGGTGGGGGCTGATCTCATACATTCACGTCCCCCTGAGTCATGGCGGTTCTTCGAATGTAATTCCATCAAAACCTATGTTAAAGCCTCACGTCACGCCATTCCTATGCCAGGCGGCATATCACCATAATCACCCATAGAATCCATAACAGGACTGACCGGTCGATACTTTGTATCAATTACTAAAATTAAAGAAGACGACGACCGAGCCAAACGTCACGTCTGAGCAGTTCCAAGATTGCGACATTGGGCTACACTGCGGCCAAGTATACTAATTGCTATAAGAGCTTCCATCCAGATCTCAGAAGGCTTCCACCAAAACCTGATGCCAATTACGAACAGAAGGCGTGGGCATCGCGCCAACCCCATTAGATATAAGGTGGAGATAAACTGAATCCAGTCTGAGATTCAGGACTGGGAAAGAAGAGCTGGTGATGACCCAGGCAGCTAGACGTGACAAGCCTGTGAGAACAGGAGACAGGTGGCCGAGCGACGGCTAACCAGACGAGAAGGACGAGGGCGAGGCCTTTAAAAAAGTGCAGGAAAACCCTTGTTCCCCCAGGAGCTGGCACTTCAGAACCCCGGGTGGCACTCAATAACATGGACAGAATATAAGAGAAGAAAATTTACCTGGACTGTGGAAGACCCTGGAGGAGATGTGCTGGAGCAGGGAGGAAGGGCCTGGAGACGACCTCTCACCAAACTATGTACTGTGTCTTCTAAAATTAGTAGCTGGCCTGCATTGGCTGCTGATATGTGTCCTCACAAGGAATGCCGGGGCCGGGAGACCACAGGAGAAGGAGGAGGAGGAGGGGAGCAGAGACCCTGTCAATCTCTGACCAACAGAGACCACGGCAGAGATCTGTCACCTCAGAGATGTTCTACCAACACCGAGAACATGAGACTGTATCAGAGGTCCAACCTGTAGATACATTCTTATATATATATATATGAGGCAGTATTATAGTAGTTATATTCTTGTACATAGGAGCAGTATTATAGTAGTTATATTATTGTACATAGGAACAGTATTATAGTAGTTATATTCTTGTACATAGGAGCAGTATTATAGTAGTTATATTCTTATACATAGAGCAGTATTATAGTAGTTATATTCTTGTACATAGGAGCAGTATTATAGTAGTTATATTCTTGTACATAGGAGGCAGTATTATAGTAGTTATATTCTTGTACATAGGAGGCAGTATTATAGTAGTTATATTCTTGTACATAGGAGCAGTATTATAGTAGTTATATTCCTGTACATAGGAGCAGTATTATAGTAGTTATATTCTTGTACATAGGAGGCAGTATTATAGTAGTTATATTCTTGTACATAGGAGCAGTATTATAGTAGTTATATTCCTGTACATAGGAGCAGTATTATAGTAGTTTATATTCTTGTACATAGGAGCAGTATTATAGTAGTTATATTCTTATACATAGAGCAGTATTATAGTAGTTATATTCTTGTACATAGGAGCAGTATTATAGTAGTTATATTCTTGTACATAGGAGGCAGTATTATAGTAGTTATATTCTTGTACATAGGAGCAGTATTAATTATTTGTACAAGGCGTATTATATTATTCTTGTACATAGGAGGCAGTATTATATTAGTTATATTCTTGTACATAGGAGCAGTATTATAGTAGTTATATTCTTGTACATAGGAGCAGTATTATAGTAGTTATATTGCTGTACATAGGAGCAGTATTATAGTAGTTATATTCTTGTACATAGGAGCAGTATTATAGTAGTTATATTCTTGTACATAGGAGGCAGTATTATAGTAGTTATATTATTGTACATAGGAGGCAGTATTATAGTAGTTATATTCTTGTACATAGGAGCAGTATTATAGTAGTTATATTCTTGTACATAGGAGAAGTATTATAGTAGTTATATTCTTGTACATAGGAGCAGTATTATAGTAGTTATATTCTTGTACATAGGAGGCAGTATTATAGTAGTTATATTCTTGTACATAGGAGCAGTATTATAGTAGTTATATTCTTGTACATAGGAGAAGTATTATAGTAGTTATATTCTTGTACATAGGAGAAGTATTATAGTAGTTATATTCTTGTACATAGGAGCAGTATTATAGTAGTTATATTCTTGTACATAGGAGGCAGTATTGTAGTAGTTATATTCCTGTACATAGGAGTAGTATTATAGTAGTTATATTCTTGTACATAGGAGCAGTATTATAGTAGTTATATTCTCGTACATAGGAGCAGTATTATAGTAGTTATATTCTTGTACATAGGAGCAGTATTATAGTAGTTATATTCTTGTACATAGGAGCAGTATTATAGTAGTTATATTCTTGTATATAGGAGCAGTATTATAGTAGTTATATTCTTGTACATAGGAGCAGTATTATAGTAGTTATATTCTTGTACATAGGAGCAGTATTATAGTAGTTATATTCTTGTACATAGGAGCAGTATTATAATAGATATATTCTTGTACATAGGAGCAGTATTATAGCAGTTATATTCTTGTATATAGGAGCAGTATTATAGTAGTTATATTCTTGTACATAGGAGGCAGTATTATAGCAGTTATATTCTTGCACATAGGAGGCAGTATTATAGCAGTTATATTCTTGTATATAGGAGGTAGTATTTCAGTAGTTATATTCTTGTACATATTAGCAGTATTATAGTAGTTATATTCTTGTACATAGGAGGCAGTATTATAGTAATTATATTCTTGTACATAGGAGCAGTATTATAGTAGTTATATTCTTGTACATAGGAGCAGCATTATAGTAGTTATATTCTTGTACATAGGAGGCAGTATTATAGGAGTTATATTCTTGTACATAGGAGCAGTATTATAGTAGTTATATTCTTGTACATAGGAGCAGTATTATAGTAGTTATATTCTTGTACATAGGAGCAGTATTATAGTAGTTATATTCTTGTACATAGGAGCAGTATTATAGTAGTAATATTCATGTACATAGGGGGCAGTATTATAGTAGTTATATTCTTGTACATAGGAGCAGTATTATAGTAGTAATATTCATGTACATAGGAGGCAGTATTATAGTATTTACTGTATTTTGTGACAGACATACTCAGTACAGGAACATAAGCAGAAAGGCACTGCCAGCCTGGACATAGAACAGACATGATACAACATCACTTTACCAGGCGACACCACACAGAAGGGCAGATGACAAAACCCCCTTGGTCAGCAGCGAGGGGCTACACTCAGCAAGGCACAAGACAGAACTGCCCATCAGCCCCACAGCTCACAGGTAGAAATAGCTGCATAACCGGGCACCTGACAAGCACAGCCAGGCACAGAATAGGGAAAGTTAACCCCATCAGAACCAGGATTAACAAGAAGCACAGAACGACAAAGGCCACAGTTCACACACAAGGCCACAGCCAGTACGCATTGCAGAACCAGCATACATGGGAACACCCACAGCCAGTACACAAAGTGTGTGTCAGGAACCACAGAGATATGGACATGAACACAGGCCACAGTTCACACACAACACCGCAGCCAGCACGCATCCCAAGCAACCAGCATGCACAGGAGTCAGGCTGCAGCCAGCCTACACGGCCACAACTGTCACAGTGAACCACACTATGACAGAAAGAAATGGGACATGGAAGCCATGTTCCTTGGATGTCAGGGTCCTATGGACGCAGTCACACACAAAGGCTGCCTGCAGCAGAGTGGGGATAGCTGGATTTCCTTTGCCACCTTTGCGGGGTTCCTTGTACATGACCGTCCATTTTACTTTGTCCATTTTGGAGCCCCATAAAAAGTGAAAGACTGCTTAATGTCGACTTGAGTAGGCCAAGCTTGTGCCGTGTACTGGAGAACCAGCAGGATCTTGTTCCGCATGATGAGTTGTCGGAGGCTCCACACTGCCATCTTTTGGTTGAGTTTTGCCAAACGATCTTGCCAGAACGTCATGGCTGCTCCTTTTTTCTCAAACCAGACTCCTAAGATCTTGATGAAGTCCAGCTGAATAGAGAAAGTGTAAGAAGTCAGCTCCCACTCCTCGAACAGCATGGCCTCTGACTTCTCACAGTTGACCGTAGCTCCTGAAGCCCGGCTGAATTTCTCGCAGATCTGGACAAGCGCCGTCACCAAACTCTGGTCCGTGCAGGAGGCTTGAGAAGCACTTGATCATTCATTGGTTTGGTCCTGGTGCAGTCATCCTTCTGACCTCCGGATTTTGCCATAAGTGCTGTATAACTCAAACAAAAAGAAGAGGTGAAAGAGGACAGCCCCGTGTGACCCCAGAGGGGAGCGGGTGGGGGTCAGTCTTCCAGTTTGTAAGGGAACACCAGCTGGAGGGACTCAAGCCCGTCTTATGGAAACCAAAGTCTATCCACAAACTCATCCAAGCAAAAGACTTAAAGGGGTCCTCTCACTTCAGCAAATGGCATTTATCATGTAGAGAAAGTTACTACAAGGCACTTACTAATGTATTGTGATTCTCCATATTTCCCCCTTTGCTGGCTGGATTCATTTTTCCATCGCATCATACATTTCACTTTCTAGGAAGTTTATATGCAAATTTCATGCATTTTTGCATTTTTAAATTCTGCCAGCATCACACACAATATCCTGTCTTTTCCGTTTTTGTAAACTAATTTGCATACACTTGGGTTTCTGGGAAAGATATTCAAATCAGTGTTTCTTACAAAAAAAAGAATGCAGATTGTAAAAATTTGCATATAAACTTCCTAGAAAGTGAGAGTAGAGTCGCCCGGCATACAAAATTAATTTCTATTTTTTTGTCTCCCTAATGATAAACAGCGTGCTGAAGAAATCCACCCCCCGCCCCAAATCAGTTTTTTTTTTCAATGTGTCTGCAAAAAAAAGTTACTCCGTGTGTATTCTGTTTGTCCTTAAAGGGGTTCTCTAGGAATTAAGAAAATGAAATACTTAAATATTACTTCATTATAAATAAATTCCCAAATACCTTTCATTAGTTATTATGGCTCGTTTTGTCTGGGGAACAATCATTAGGAGAAATAAAATGGCTGCTGTTCTATTAGTACACACAGAACCTGTCCTAATGACACAGGAGGACAAGTTACTTCACAACACTGAGGTAAAGAGCTGCCTCATCCTCCTCCTCTCTGCTCTGCTTGTCAGGGATTATGATCCTGAATACAGCTGATAAGAACTTCAACTGAATCTCTGTAGGAATGGAGTCCATGAGGAGATATGAAGTACAGAGAGGAGGTGGGGATGTGTTAATAAGCAGCAGCACTTGTATGCAGTCTCCATTAACACATCCCCACCTCCTCTCTGTACTTCATATCTCCTCATGGACTCCATTCCTACAGATATTCAGCTGAAGATCTTATCATCTGTATTCAGGATCATAACCCCTGACGAGCAGAGAGGAGGATGAGGCAGCTCTTTACCTCGAAGTAACTTGTCCTCCTGTGTGATTAGGACAGGTTTTGTATGTACTAATAGGACAGTGACCATTTTAACATAGTAACATAATTTATAAGGTCGAAAAAAGACATCTGTCCATCCAGTTCGGCCTGTTTTCCTACAAGTTGATCCAGAGGAAGGCAAAAAACCCCTGTGAGGTAGAAGCCAATTTTCCTCACTTTAGGGGAAAAAAATTCCTTCCCGACTCCAATCAGACAATCAGAATAACTCCCTGGATCAACGACCCCTCTCTAGTAACTATAACCTGTAATATTATTACCTCCAGAAATACATCCAGGCCCCTCCTGATCTCTTATAGTGAACTTACCATCACCACCTCCTCAGGGAGAGAGTTCCATAGTCTCACTGCTCTTACCGTAAAGAATCCTCTTCTATGTTTGTGAACAAACCTCCATCTCCATTTCCTCCATCATTCTGCACTCAGTATGCCATAATGAGCGAAAACAGCTCTCCATTGTTTTCTATGGGATTTCCGAAAAAAGCAGATGCTTCATAGAAATAAATGGAGAGCGCAATGCACAATCGCAGCCACCGCACCATTGACCTCTACAGGACTTCCGGAAATAGTCGAGCCATCGCCTGGCTATTTTCAGAACTCCCATAGAAACGGAGGGTGGCAGCGCATGTGTAAGCTGTTCTTCGCTCACTTTGGGGTCTCAGATTTTGGACCCGAACCTATCAGACATTGAGAGCATACCCTAGCAATACGCCACCAATCTCTCAGAGGAGACAACCTCTTCAGTATTAATAGCGACCATGTTGTCATGATGTTCCCCAGACCCCCTGTTCACACTAAGCTCTGGTGAAGGAGTCCATTGTGGTGTCAGAGCAGCAGATATAAATAGACGCTGCGACCCCCTCCCCCACAACAAGTGATGTGCCTGGTGATAACGCGCAGCAATCACCGCCACCTCGCCTCTGTAATGAGGTCACGCTGGACGCCGGGTTTATTGTATTGCAACGAAATAAGCAAGAAGACGGTGGAGAAATCTGCATCTTATATGAGGGTTTTAGAGAAAACTGCATAAAAGACAATTCCTCAAATATATTCCTGTTACATTCAGATTAACCAGAAAATCATCACCAGTATTAGGGGATTGCTACTCATGCAATTTCCTGCCACTAACGAGGGCGGAAGCACTATAGTAACACTAGGCAGATTGGCCAATCAGGTGTCGGAAAAAGCTTGCTGACAACCAATACTGCCGCCATTTCACTTCCTAGGTAAATTGTCAGCGTCACTTCTTTATTGGCATCTATGTCATTCTGGGGGTTGGAAAAGCTGGGTGACAACCAATATGGCAGCTATTACAGAATGCAGTAGAGGTTGTCACCCAGCTTGGTACACATCATGTGAAGTTTCATCCCCAGGCGGATCGCCGTTCGGGGTCTGAGAAGGTCAGGTGACAAACAGCATGGCTTCTATCACCGCTCTGCTGACGGTTGTCACCCAGCTTTCCCAAGCTCGCCTGGTTATAAGGTGATACATGCTCGATCCTGTATGTGGCACCTATCAGATCCCTGGAAAGCTGGGTGCCTGCTTCTGTTGGAGCTATAATTGTAGCTTCAGCTCGTAAGGACTCTCTATGGGGAAGATGTTCATCCTGCTCGTCGCCTTCGTCTTCTGCTGCCGCAGCGATTTCTTCTATACCCCACGCCTGTGTCTATGACAGGGTCCTTGAGCAGCGGGGACTTACACATCTACCTCGGATGCATATTTCTGCATACATTACGCATACATTTGCATATTTAATTCTGCCTTGAATACATTTCTCCACCCGTTGTGCAGGTTAAGTGTCTTTGCCTATGTAAATTAGCAGTTTCTTCCAGGACGTGTAATCAGACTTTTATAGAAGCTGCAGGTCTCTTACTACACAAAAAAAGTGCACTTAAAGGGGAACTCCATCCAAATGTATCTCCTGATGCCTCATATTATAGAGAAACCTCCTGAGACCTGGAATTCTGAGAACCCAATAGTAAAAGGTCTTTCTTAATGGAGATGGGTAGTCGTGTCTGTGATGGTCGTACCCCAACTTTCCGAAGGTCCTAAACGTACTGGGCGTTATTTCCATGACTTCCATTTGTGAAAAAAAGGTGCGACAATTCCTGCATAGCATGCTGCAGCATGTGTTTTATGTTACGCCACGTCTCTAACCTTACCCAGTTCCTGACTTTTTACCCCACAAACATCTTAGTACTTCCACACAGTAATGTTGCCCCCACACAGTAAAGATGCCCCATTACTGCTCCCCACATATTAAAAAAGTCCCTTTAGTGGATCCACACAGTAATAATGCGCCCTTAGTGACCCCCACACAGTAATGAAACCCATAGTGTCCGCCAACAGAGTAAAGATGCACCCTTGGTGCCCCCCACATAGTAATGATACCCCTTTAGTGCTCCCCCCACAATAATGATACCCCTTTAGTGCCCCCCCTTTAATGATACCCCTTTAGTGCTCCCCCACAGTAATGATACACCTTTAGTGCTCCCCACAGTAATGATACCCCTTTAGTGCTCCCCCCACAGTAATGATACCCCTTTAGTGCTCCCCCCACAGTAATGATACCCCTTTAGTGCTCCCCCCACAGTAATGATACCCCTTTAGTGCTCCCCCCACAGTAATGATACCTCTTTAGTGCCCCCTGTCAATAGTGATTCAACTTAGTGCACCCTCACAGTAATGATGCCCCTTTAGTGCTCCCCACACAGTAACTATGCCCCTTTAGTGCTCCCCCACAGTATTGATACCCCTTTAGTGCTTCCCACACAGTAACGATACCCCTTTAGTGCTCCCCCACAGTAATGATACCCCTTTAGTGCTCCCCACACAGTAATGATGCCCCTTTAGTGCCCCCTGTCAATAGTGATTCAACTTAGTGCTCCCTCACAGTAAAGATGCCTTCTTAGACCTCCCCACTCAGAGATAGTGCCCCCAGTGATGCCATCTTAGTGCTGCCAAAATGCATACTCACCTAGACCCATTCCCACGAGGAATGGAGCAGATCACTCAGGGCAGGTCTGTGGCTTGGAGCAGCTGGTGCAATGACGTCACAAGATTGTGCCATACCTTGCCAGGGTCACAGAATGAATGGTAGAGAAGCTGACGACTCCGATTCACCCTGGTACTCAATTATCTCGGAGGACGCAGATACAGTTCAAATTGGGACATCTGAGGGCAAATCTCAGCCTAGTAAAGTAAAGCCAGGCGCTGAAACTCAGGGGTACAAGGCACAGTTACCCCCTCTGGAGGCCACCCATCCCCATCACATTCTAGGGCAGGGTGCTGTTGGCCATTTTTACATAATTCTCAGAGAACTCCTTTTTAACTTGACTTTAGCTGCAAAATTTATTTTAGCCAACAGATGGTGCCAGAGGGAAGGAAATCAAACTCTACTAGAGTGTACGGCAGCGACCTCACTGCCATGTCCTACGGAGTGAATCAGCCTCCCTCGTCTTGGCAATTAATGTCACACTTTACAGTTTGTAATATTGACTTATTTCAATTAATTTTTTTTTTTTACATTTTGATTGTGATTATTTTTGTTGCACAATATTTTGTGCAATGAGGGATGAGAGAGGAGGAGACCGAGAATGAGGGATGAGAGAGGAGGGACGTGAAGAATGAGAGAGGAGGAGGCCGAGAATGAGGGATGAGAGAGGAGGGACGTGAAGAATGAGAGAGGAGGAGGCCGGGAATGAGGAATGAGGGATGAGGGAAGTGAAGAATGAGAGAGGAGGAGGCCGAGAATGAGGGATGAGAGAGGAGGGACGTGAAGAATGAGAGAGGACGAGGTCGAGAATGAGGGATGAGAGAGGAGGGACGTGAAGAATGAGAGAGGAGGAGGTCGAGAATGAGGGATGAGAGAGGAGGGACGTGAAGAATGAGAGAGGAGGAGGTCGAGAATGAGGGATGAGAGAGGAGGGACGTGAAGAATGAGAGAGGAGGAGGTCGAGAATGAGGGATGAGAGAGGAGGGACGTGAAGAATGAGAGAGGAGGAGGTCGAGAATGAGGGATGAGAGAGGAGGGACGTGAAGAATGAGAGAGGAGGAGGTCGAGAATGAGGGATGAGAGAGGAGGGACGTGAAGAATGAGAGAGGAGGAGGCCGAGAATGAAGGATGAGAGAGGAGGGACGTGAAGAATGAGAGAGGAGGAAGCCGAGAATGAGGGATGAGAGAGGAGGGACGTGAAGAATGAGAGAGGAGGAGGCCGAGAATGAGGGATGAGAGAGGAGGAGGCCGAGAATCAGGGATGAGAGAGGAGGGACGTGAAGAATGACAGAAGAGGAGGCCGAGAATCAGGGATGAGAGAGGAGGGACGTGAAGAATGAGAGAAGAGGAGGCCGAGAATGAGGGATGAGAGAGGAGGGACGTGAAGAATGAGAGAGGAGGAGGCCGAGAATGAAGGATGACAGAGGGAGATATGCAGGAGGAAGAAAGTGGAGGATGCAAGAGGAGGCCGAGAATGAGGGATGGGAGAGGGGCATGGAAATGAAGAGAGTGGAGGATGAGAAGGCTGAGAAGAGGGGGTGAGAGAGAAAGGGACATGCAGGAGGAGGAGAAGAGAGAATGATGACGAAGAAGCCGAGAAGGGCCATTAGACAATAGGAGGACGAGGGGCCCGTGAATGGGAGAAGGGGACATGCAGGAGAAAGAAAGTGAAGCATGAGGAGGAGGCCAAGAAGAGGGGAGCATGCAGGAGGAAGAAAGTGAAGGATGAGGCTAAGAAGGGGAGATTAGACAGATTGAGAATGAGGAGCCGGCGGCTGAGAAACAGGGATCAGTCAGGCACAAGACCGACCTGTGTGGTCAATTGGCCAAAAGACTGTCAAAAAGAAGACACTGGACAGAACGGAGCTCACACCCGTCAGATTTGTTCCCGGATTGGGGCTTTATTCATTTTGAAGCTTTCACTCTGTAATAATATCCAATAATGAATATGTTAATAATAATAATTAAAATTAGATCGTACTTAAAAAAGTAAAGAATTCAGGATTTTCCAGTCACTTCAGTATAAAACAGGGAAACAAATCCCGGTTCCCCTGTGAACCCTGTACCAGACGGAGGTCACAGTTCGGCCGCCCCTCTCCAGGCATTCACCACCGGCTGGCTCTCGGCATCCTCAGGAAAGCGTTCAGCGTGTCTTTTATTTTTTTGGCGACTTCTGTGGTGATAAAATAATATTTCTGCGTCTCCTGAACGATCGCTTTTCTCAGGTTTTCTGGCAGCGCCCGCTTCCCCCTGGAGCCGTCATAGTTTACTGTATGTGTCCACGACTTGTAGACATCATACGGGACGAGTTCTTGGAAAAGTAACTGTGCAAAGCGGTGGGGCTCATTACGAGCTGTTTCGTGAAGGCGATCAAGCGCTGAAGAGTCCACCGCAGGAAGGGTAAAGTCTGAAACGGGGGCAACGACCGCCAGAGAACCTGTACTTACTGCAGCACACGGGGGACCGCAGAGATACTGCCCGTTTTCTGAGGCGCTGGCGCTTGACCCGTTGACATAATCCTCCGGTTCCTCCTTGACATTGGGTTCAGGGTAACTCTGGTTTGTGTCCTGTAATGGAGGCGAATAACCAAATGTGCTGACGTTGTGGGGCACCGCTAGGTTCAGGGTGGAGAGGGCTTTCTCCACGGCTCTCTCCACCACTTCACTCACAGAGGACATCGCTCTGTTCACACTTTCTTCCACCATTTGGCTCATGGATGAAATCGCCTCCTTAATTTCCTTGAGCTCCATCTCCATTTTCTCTAGCCTCTCTTGGGCCCCACATCTGCATGTGGGAAAGGGCTGGGAGGGGAGCACAATGGGGGAAGGGCTGAAATCCGGGCCTTGGTGACTTCCGTTAGGATCTGAGCTCATATTCTGATTTGTGGAAGGTCGGACATCAGTGATCACTTCATCACCTGCCAGTAAATTCCTACCGGACCTCAGCTGATGACCTGTATGGACGTGAGGAGCAATGGGGGGAACTGGTGGGAAGGGTGCATCATCAGAGAGGACTTCTTCTGTGCTATGTGGTAAGAGTCCATGAGTAACAGGTACCTCAGTGACAGCAGTACTCCGAGCGGTGTCCTCTGTAGTTTCCAGAAGACTGAGGTCTGTGCGATGAAGGATCATGGGTTTTACCTTAGCTTTACGTTTGTTTCCAGAATTGGGCAGGTTCTCCTTTCTGACCAAGACCTTCCTGTTTGTTGTGGCCTCCATCTTGTTAGTGCCAATCGGCAGAGAAGCCTCTGACGTCTTGTCCATCTCATCATTAAACTGCTGCTTCTTTTCCATCCTCGCCTTGGCCTGGAATTTCCTTTTCGACCTGCCATCCCTCAACATGCGGCTCGTTCTGTGTAGAAAACGGAAAACTGTGATCTAGATACAGAATCTTACACTGAGCACCGAGCCGTCGTACATTGAGCACCGAGCCGTCGTACACTGAGCACCGCCCCGTCGAACACTGAGCACCCCGCCGTCGAACACTGAGCACCCCGCCGTCGAACACTGAGCACCCCGCCGTCGAACACTGAGCACCCCGCCGTCCTACACTGAGCACCCCGCCGTCCTACACTGAGCACCCCGCCGTCCTACACTGAGCACCCGCCGTCCTACACTGAGCAACGCCCCGTCGAACACTGAGCACCCCGCCGTCGAACACTGAGCACCCGCCGTCGAACACTGAGCACCCCGCCGTCCTACACTGAGCACCCCGCCGTCCTACACTGAGCACCCCGCCCTCGTACACTGAGCACCACGCCCTCGTACACTGAGCACCACGCCCTCGTACACTGAGCACCACGCCCTCGTACACTGAGCACCACGCCCTCGTACACTGAGCACCATGCAGTCGTACACTGAGCACCGCGCCGTCGAACACTGAGCACTGCGCCGTCGAACACTGAGCACAGCCACCCCTCGTGTTACCATACATCAGTGTCCTTGCTCTCATCACTTACCTGGGCCCCCCATAGCTCCAGCCCATCTGACGTCTCACAGCTCTTATGCTGCTCTCCGATATCTCTATGCCGTACTTGTCCTTCAGGATCCTCCTTATGTCTCGGGCGCACGTTTCTTCATCTTCACAGGTCAGTTCGTGGATTAGGTTTCTCACTTGTCTGCCAATGGAGGAAAGATAGCTGTAAGTCCAGTCCTGCGGGTCACTAGAGAGGAAGCATACTGTGACATAGGGCTGAAATCGTCTTTACTTACAGGGTGGTTTTTGGACGGGTAAAATGTCGGGGTTTCTGCAGACCCTTTGCGTAGTACCATACGCTGTGCATGCTCATGGGCACCCCGCAGTTGCGCAGCCACGTATGAATTTCGTGGACACGATGTCCCTTTTTGGTCATCGCGAGGATCTTGTCGATCCAAACTTGGTTGTATTTCTTCGGCATTTTCCCCCGGTGTGACGATGTGGAGCGCTCGACGGAAGAAGTAATGTGTCCTGTCAGTGCATCACGCCCTGTAGGGATATATATGTTACTGAGAGTAATGGCACGCCCCCCGCTGCCTGCCCCTAACACAGCAGAAGGGGGAGGGCACTGGGCAGGAGCCAAGCTCCTCAGGGGCTTTGTCGTGTAAATCTCTAGCAGTCACTTTAGCGCATGTGATCAGGCGTGTGAACGAGTCCACAAAGCGTCTGCACTAATCCAATCGTCCTCCGACACCTTCTCCAATAAACAGGAATCTCTCTTCGGAGACGTTGTTCTGTTCTTTACCGTCTCAAGAATGTAACAAAGATTTCTATTGTAAAATACTTGGAAAGCCTCAACTTTTTTTGCTCAATTATTCTAAAATGTAAAAAAAAAAAAAAAAAAAAAACAACTAACAAAAAACTACCTAACTCCTGGCTAGGACCAGAGCTGGATGCGGCTTTAGAGATAGTGCCCACTCAGGAGCCAAGCGTGCGCCATAGACGGTGGTTGGCTGTTGTTTTACATAGCAAATGCCCACAATGTCCACGATTGGAGACAACTCCAATCATGGACAGCTAACCCCTCAAATGCCATGGTTGTCTGCGACTACAGCATGTGACGGGTCATTTATTCGGGTTCAGAAAACCAAACGGCCCCGTGGGATGAGAATGTGGGAGCTACAACAGCATTGCAAATAGGGATGAGCAAAGTGAACTTCGGATCCTGGATCCGAAATCACTTCGTTAAGAACTCTATTGTAATGCTGTACGGAGTTTCATTTCTGTACAGCATTAAAATGTATGGGCTCCCGCGAGGCGAAATTCGTTATCACCGACGTCTCGTGGGATTTCGGTGAATAACTTCGCCATTTGATTATTAAATTTGAAAAACATTTTAAAGCAGGTATCCGAAGTCGGCTTCGGAAATAAAGTTTTAAAATGGTTTTCAAGTTGAAAAATGAAATGCCTCGCGGGAGCCCATACATTTTAATGCTGTACAGAAACGAATCTCCGTACAGCATTAAAATGAGGTTTGGAGTGAAGTAACTTCGGAAAAAATAATGGTTGTGGCTTTTGAAAGGCAGGGATTGAAAAAACAAAAACAATGAATATAATGTACACTAGAAAGAGGTTAAAAGCAATGCTGGACGATCGACTGCTCCCCATGAACTGCGCCTGCTACTTATTATATAGTGTGCCATACCCTTCATGAACTGCGCCTCCTGCTTATTATATAGTGTGCCATACCCTTCATGAACTGCGCCTGCTGCTTATTATATAGTGTGCCATACCCTCCATGAACTGCGCCTGCTGCTTATTATATAGTGTGCCATACCCTTCATGAACTGCGCCTGCTGCTTATTATATAGTGTGCCATACCCTACATGAACTGCGCCTGCTGCTTATTATATAGTGTGCCATACCCTTCATGAACTGCGCCTGCTGCTTATTATATAGTGTGCCATACCCTCCATAAACTGCGCCTGCTGCTTATTATATAGTGTGCCATACCCTCCATGAACTGCGCCTCCTGCTTATTATATAGTGTGCCATACCCTCCATGAACTGCGCCTGCTGCTTATATATATAGTGTGCCATACCCTTCATGAACTGCGCCTGCTGCTTTATTATATAGTGTGCCATACCCTCCATAAACTGCGCCTGCTGCTTATTATATAGTGTGCCATACCCTCCATGAACTGCGCCTGCTGCTTATTATATATAGTGTGCCATACCCTACATGAACTGCGCCTGCTGCTTATTATATAGTGTGCCATACCCTCCATGAACTGCGCCTGCTGCTTATTATATAGTGTGCCATACCCTCCATGAACTGCGCCTGCTGCTTATTATATAGTGTGCCATACCCTCATGAACTGCGCCTCCTGCTTATTATATAGTGTGCCATACCCTCCATGAACTGCGGCCTGCTGCTTATTATATAGTGTGCCATACCCTTCATGAACTGCGCCTGCTGCTTATTATATAGTGTGCCATACCCTCCATGAACTGCGCCTGCTGCTTATTATATAGTGTGCCATACCCTCCATGAACTGCGCCTGCTGCTTATTATATAGTGTGCCATACCCTCCATGAACTGCGCCTGCTGCTTATTATATAGTGTGCCCATACCCTACATGAACTGCGCCTGCTGCTTATTATATAGTGTGCCATACCCTCCATGAACTGCGCCTGCTGCTTATTATATAGTGTGCCATACCCTCCATGAACTGCGCCTGCTGCTTATTATATAGTGTGCCATACCCTCCATGAACTGCGCCTGCTGCTTATTATATAGTGTGCCATACCCTCCATGAACTGCGCCTGCTGCTTATTATATAGTGTGCCATACCCTCCATGAACTGCGCCTGCTGCTTATTATATAGTGTGCCATACCCTCCATGAACTGCGCCTGCTGCTTATTATATAGTGTGCCATACCCTCCATGAACTGCGCCTGCTGCTTATTATATAGTGTGCCATACCCTCCATGAACTGCGCCTGCTGCTTATTATATAGTGTGCCATACCCTACATGAACTGCGCCTGCTGCTTATTATATAGTGTGCCATACCCTCCATGAACTGCGCCTGCTGCTTATTATATAGTGTGGCCATACCCTCCATGAACTGCGCCTGCTGCTTATTATATAGTGTGCCATACCTTCATGAACTGCGCCTGCTGCTTATTATATAGTGTGCCATACCCTCCATGAACTGCGCCTGCTGCTTATTATATAGTGTGCCATACCCTCCATGAACTGCGCCTGCTGCTTATTATATAGTGTGCCATACCCTCCATGAACTGCGCCTGCTGCTTATTATATAGTGTGCCATACCCTACATGAACTGCGCCTGCTGCTTATTATATAGTGTGCCATACCCTCCATGAACTGCGCCTGCTGCTTATTATATAATGTACCATACCCTCCATGAACTGCGCCTGCTGCTTATTATATAGTGTGCCATACCCTCCATGAACTGCGCCTGCTGCTTATTACAGTCATTAACAACAAAAAAAATACAGCACCCAGATAGAAACGTTGGATTGGTGCAAAACTCTGCATGCAGCCATGAGGCAGATATCGTATGTAAATGATTACAGGTGAGGTCGGGTCCTGCTACAAAAGGGCGTAAAAGTGCTTCCTGCACTGCCCTATAAAAAAATGCTCTTAGAGCCTACTTTTGGGTAGTGTACCTCTTGGTGAGAGATGGTCGACTGTGGTGCCTCTGGACGCCCTTGAAGACATTTTGCCCAGTTTGACAGACTTTGAGAATGAATTGTCCGCTATCTAGACCGTTCTGACCTGTTAGGAGCAGGGGCGTAACTAGAAAAGACTGGGCACCATAACAAGTTTTTGAATGGAGCCCTCCCCTGAACAAACTTCCCTACTGCAGCTAGTCAAGACCGCCCACACTCGCCATACAACCCTCCCCATCCACACTGTAGTGAAACCCCCTTAGTGCCCCCACACAGTAGAATGCACCGTTTCCAGCAGTAATGCCCCCTTAGTGCCTCCACACAGTAGTGCTCCCCTTTAGCACCCAGCCCCAGACATTGGGCCACTGCAGTAGTGCCTGCCCTGGTTAGGAGATGTTGGGGGCAGTAGTTACATGAGGGCAGACGCTGAATAGGCTCCAGACGGCTCAGTTCTGGCGTTTTGCGGATTGGCCATAGGAATGCGCCTCACAGGCCCAGCACGGACAGTGAGTGTACTTTCTGGATCCACATTGTACATATTGGTGGTATACTGGAATCACCTCATATCTCAGCATTACATTTTCACACAGGAAGCTCCACTCCAACAGGGTGCGGTATTTGTTTTTTGATAATGAGTGTACACAGCGCCCTACACCCCCTCCTCCCCCGCAGCTGTCGCTGCTCTTTATATAGTGCCCCCTCCCCCTCAGTATAGTGCACACACCGGCTGCCCCATTCCGCCGCGGCACCAGGCACTTCCGTTTCCAGTTCTGACAGACGACTTACTGCAGGGGGCGCTCTCCTTACCCAGACAGCCGGCGGGCCGCCCCGGAGCCGCTCACTGTGTCTGCTACAGAGCGGAGCGGTCAGCGTCGTCACGTGGCTAATGTTTCTCCTCTAAGCTAGCCAATCATCAGCCGGTTCTACCACCACTGCTGATGCTGATTGGTTAGTGCCCAGCAGAGAGGCGGAGCGTGCGCCGCCACTGAAGGGGCTGGTTAAGGAGGCGGGGCCGGGCGCAGGCAGGTAGTAAGTGTGACTGGGGCGGGGCTATTTCTCCCCAGCCGGGGCCCCTTTTCGCAAGGGCCCCACAGCGCTGCCTGGTCTGCCGCAGTGGAGTCATATTTTGTGTGACGGGAGGTCGGGGGCGGAGAGACGGACACAGCGGAGGGCTGACATCATTAACCCTTTAAAGACCCGAGCCACCAGAGAGCCGTATTATTTATTTTTCCTTCCTAAGGGCCACAGGTGAGTTGTGCTTTTAACTGGAAATCTTTTATTTTTTGTGTATATAATGTATTTCTATAAGGTATTGAGAAACTAAAAAAAAAAAGTGTGCAAATGGGAAAAAAAAGAAGCGCCATTTTTATAGCGTTCACAGGGCGTTAACTTTATTAGTTTTTTGTTGGATTTTGCTACTTTTTAAAAATATAATAAAATAAAATCATTTTTTTCCTTTAATATAGAAAATTGCCTTGTGTTACCCGTAATGTTATTTGACGCAGCTGCGCGACAGGAGTTTTTTTTGTTGTTACAGTGGATCCGCAAAATAAAAAACGGATGCCATACGGACGTCATCCGCAATTTGCATACTTCAAAACACAACGTTCGTATGAAAGAAGCCTAAGGCATTAACTGTGCGTTAAAAATCATGGGGCGTTTAGTGCTCATGCACACGAACGTATTTTCTTTCCGTGTCCGTTCCGTTTTTATTTGCGGACCGTATGCGGAAGCATTCATTTGAATGGGTCCGCAAAAAAACGGAAGTTACTCCGTGTGCATTCGGTTTCCGTATTTCTGTTCTGCAAAAAATACAACATGTCCTATTATTTTACGCATTACGGACAAGGATAGGACTGTTCTATTAGGGGCCGGCTGTTCCGTTCCGCAAAATATGGAATGCACATGGACGTCATCCGTATTTTTTTGCAGATCCGTTTTTTTGTGGACTGCAAAATACATACGGCCGTGTGCATGAGGCCTTAAAGAAGAACTCCCGCAAAAAATTTTATTCCATGTCCTGCTAGAAATGTACATGATGTAATCTGTAGTGAATGTCATTTTCTTACCAGTGTCTGTATTTGTGAGTTATATCTCCCTGATGTTTCTCATCTGTGTCATGTGACCAGAAATCAGACTCACCAACTCACACAGAGACTTATGTGTGGACAGGAAGTCTAATTCTCTATGCATTCCTATGGGAGCCTCACTTTCAGTCTCATAGGAATGAATAGAGCAGTTACTGGCTTCCTGTCCTGGGTCAGTTGGAGGTCAGGGAGTTGGTCACATGACACAGCTACAATAAGAAGACAGGGATAACTCACAGATACAGTCTCTGATGAGAAGATTACATTCACTATAGATTACATCATGCAGCTTTCTAACAGGTCAGAGAATAAAAATTTTTGCGGGAGTCCTTCTTTAAGGGTAAATGCACACAACCAGGATTATGTGTGGATTTTCCACCCTAAAAAACTGCACCGTAGGTCTCCCCTCATTCTAGGGATCGGTGGGGGTCTCCGCACTCAGACTGTGCTCCCTAGAACGAGGGGAGACTGGCGTGTGTATTGCCTGTGCTCGTTCTAGGGATGGGTGGGGGTCTCCGCGCTCAGACCCCCCCCCCCAATATGAACTTTCAATATGTCCCTCAAAAGTTTTGTGAAAATGTAGTGACCCTTTAAAGGGTTTCTGTCACCAGAAATGACCCTATTAAACCAAGTGTCATTTGCAATGAGCAAATGACACTTGATGCCAGTAATGTTACTATTATAGTCCTCAGTAACGCCGTTTTGCTAAAAATTACGATTTTATAATATGCTAATGACCTCCCCTAGGTGCAGTAGGCGTGAACCTGCACCTAGGAGAGGCCGTAATTATGCCTCTTACCACGCCCCCGGTCGCGCTGATTGACAGGGCCGGGCAGCCAGCTCTTTCGGCTCCCGGCCCTGTATGATCCGAAATCCCGCGCCTGCGCAGTAATGAAGCCGGGACCCGGGCGGGCGCCGGCTCTCAACGCACGCTGATCCCGCGCCTGCGCATTGCGATCAGCGCGCGTTGAGAGCCGGCGCCCGCCCGGGTCCCGGCTTCATTACTGCGCAGGCGCGGGATTTCGGATCATACAGGGCCGGGAGCCGAAAGAGCTGGCTGCCCGGCCCTGTCAATCAGCGCGACCGGGGGCGTGGTAAGAGGCATAATTACGGCCTCTCCTAGGTGCAGGTTCACGCCTACTGCACCTAGGGGAGGTCATTAGCATATTATAAAATCGTAATTTTTAGCAAAACGGCGTTACTGAGGACTATAATAGTAACATTACTGGCATCAAGTGTCATTTGCTCATTGCAAATGACACTTGGTTTAATAGGGTCATTTCTGGTGACAGAAACCCTTTAATGTTATATCTTAATGTTTCCAGTAGAAAAATGTTTATTTTTTTTTGTGAGAAATAGGAAAACATTTTTTATGTCTTATTTCTTAAAATATTTTCAAAAACTTTATTTATTAAATAAATAAATATTCCGCTGATAATCAGTTTTTTAATTAGTCCCTTCAGGGTTCCTGAACACGGTGCGGATTACGTGTGGTTTTTCCTGCATAAGGCTTAATTCACACGTCCGTGTTCACGGGCCGAGTTCATGTGCATGAGCCCTTACTCTACGATTTTTCCTCGCCGCACGTAATCGGCAATGTGTGCAGGTACCCTTAGGGCCCTTTTACACGACCGTGGAGCATGGTCCGGGACGGTCCGAGAAAACCCGGACCGTGCTCCTTCTGAGGGCAGGCATTGGTTGCTATGACGCCGTGCGCTTCCTGAGGCCGCCGCTGTACTGTGATACAATGTACACACTCCTATAGAGTCTATCACTGTACAGCGGCGGCCTCAGGAAGCGCACGGCGTCATAGCAACCAATGCCTGCCCTCAGAAGGAGCACGGTCCGGGTTTTCTCGGACCGTCCCGGACCATGCTCCACGGACGTGTGAATTAAGCCTTATGCAGAACTGGCAAAATGAGTGAGATTTGGTAAATCTTATACATTGCGTATGCTTTGTTTTTTTTATCAGTGCAGAAATTGACCTTTTGTACAGATTTTAAAATCCGCATCGCGTCAGTGGTCTGTGCGATTCCGCACCTTTTCTGTAGAGGGGTTTTCCACACAGATTTCAATGGGGTTGTTAATATACACCGAAAATCTGCCCCCAAAAAATGCATAAAATATGCACCAAAAAACCTGCGATAAATTGTGCAGATTTGTGTGCGGTTTTAGGCCTCATTCACACGTCCGTATAATGTGTCCGCATCCTTTCCGCATCCGTTTCCGCAATTGCGGACAATTATGCGGATAGGATGCGGATCCATTCATTTCAATGGGTCCCGAAAAAATGCGGAAAGTACACCGTGTGGTGTCCGCATCCGTGTGTCCGTTCCGACTGTCCGCATAAAGAAATCCTCCTGTCCTACTTTTCTCCCGAATTGCGGTCCGTAGGACAATGAAAGTCTATGGATCCGAAAAAAATAAGGAAGACGTGTGGAAAGGCATCCGCATGTCATCCGTATTTGCGGATTCCGTTCCAGGAGGGGAGAAAAAAAAAAAGAAAAGGTACAGATATTATTCATCCTTCCGTTTTTTTGAGGATCCGCAAAAAACGGATGACATATGGATACATCCTTTCCGTTTTTTTTTACGGAAAGACCGAACGGATGTCCTGGAAAAGAACAACGGATCCGAAAAAAACTGACCGTTTTCCAGGATGTGCACAAATACGGACGTGTGAATGAGGCCTTAGTGCGGATTTCTGGTGGATTTTCTGCCCCCTGAGGGAACCTTTACACGAGTGCAGATATCGACACAGAAAATCCACGTGCAGAATTCTGCGCGTTTTGGCTCCAAAACCTTATGTGTTACTTGCTGTTTTTGGGGCAGACTTGATGCAGATCTCACCCTCGCATTAAAAATGGTAAAATCTGTACAAAAAATAAAAAATAAATGGCACAAACAGTTGACGCTGCTGATTTCTACATCCACGCGGCGGAAAAAAAAACCTAACGTACATGAGATTTGTGTTTTCCCGCACTCTTTACTGTGTGTGCTGTAATATGCTGCGGTTTTCTGCATGAGGAAAAAAAACTCCAGCGTAAAACGCACCGCGTGCAGGCAGTCTTAGGGACTGTTCACACAATGTTTTAAGCACCAAAAGACACTTCTAAAAATTTTCCATTCAATTCGATGGGAGGCAGAACTTGCTTTCCCCTCCCCCCCCCCATGCTGAGAAAAACAGTGTGGAAAAAAGAAGCGGCGTTCTGTATTGGAATCCGCGCCGATTCTCTCATTGAAATGAATTGAATGCTAAAAAAAATACGGCAAAACCACGCAGAAAATCAGCGCGGATTCCGTCATGTGAACATACCTTTAGGGCCCTTTCACACGACCGTGGAGCACGGTCCGGGACGGTCCGTGAAAACCCAGACCGTGCTCCTTCTGAGGGCAGGCATTGGTTGCTATGACGCCGTGCGCTTCCTGAGGCTGCTGCTGTACAGTGATATACTCTATATGAGTGTGTACAATGTATCACTGTACAGCGGCGGCCTCAGGAAGCGCACGGCGTCATAGCAACCAATGCCTGCCCTCAGAAGGAGCACGGTCTGGGTTTTCACGGACCGTCCCGGACCGTGCTCCACGGTCGCGTGAAAGGGCCCTTACGTGCGGTGAGGAAAAATCATAGAGTAAGGGCTCATGCACATAAACGCGGCCCGTGAACAGCGGGTCTGCAATATACGGGCACTGGGTGTCGTCCATTGACTTGGGTCTGCAATCCGCAAGTTACGGAGCGGGAGCCCATGGAAGCACTGCGGATCGCTTCTGAGGGATTTTGGTCCGTGCTTCCGCACCGCCAAAAAAATAGAACTCTTTTTTTTGTGGTACGGCCTGAATCTTGCGATTGACAGTCCCATTCAAGTCAATATGTCCGTATCTTCAAAAGGCCAGTGGACAAAACTGAAATCGTAGCAAAAATGTAAAAAAAGTAGGAAATATTAATTACACTGTTTAAAAATATGAAGACTGTTTTTGTTTTTTTTATATTTTCCCACATAAAAATAATACTAAAGTAAAAAAAAGACATAAAAATAAAGTCCCACGTATCACAGAAAAAAGGCGCAAAACTTATATTTAACCGAATGGAATAAAAGATGAAAGACGCGTAAACTGACTAAAAAAGGTGACAGAAAACTAAAGAAAAGAACAATGTCCGGCACGCGGAGGGCGTTACCTCTGTGATTAGATCAGTGCGTCTGGACGACTCCTTCACACGTCTGAACGCGTACGATAAAGTGTCGTCATTTACACGACAAAGCCCCCGAGGAGCTCGTCTCCTGTGATTAGATGATACTCCCCTCCCCCGATCTCTTCTGCTGTGTTAGGGGCAGGCAGCGGGGGGCGTGCCATTACTCTCGGTAACATATATATCTCTACAGGGCGTGATGCACTGACAGGACACATTACTTCTTCCGTCGAGCGCCGCACATCGTCACACCGGGGGAAAATGCCGAAGAAATACAACCAAGTTTGGATCGACAAGATCCTGGAGATGACCAAAAAGGGACATCGCGTCCACGAAATTCAGACGTGGCTGCGCAACTGCGGGGTGCCCATGAGCAAGCAGAGCGTCTGGTACTACACGAAGGGTCTGCAGAAAACCCGACATTTTACTCACCCAATAACCACCCTGTAAGTAATGACGATCTCAGCCCTATGTCACAGTATGCGTCCTCTCTAGTGACCCCCCCAGGACTGGACTTACCGCTATCTTTCCTCCTCTGGCAGAGAAGTGAGAAAACTAATCCGCGAACTGACCTGTGAAAATGACGAAACGTGCGCCCGAGACATAAGGAGGATCCTGAAGGACAAGTACGACGTAGAGATATCGGAGAGCAGCATAAGAAGAGTGAGGCGGCAGATGGGCTGGAGCTATGGGGGGCCCAGGTAATGCCGATCTTCATTTATATGGCGCCAACATATTCCGCAGCGCTTTACAACCAGGGGGGTCATGTGCAAACAGAATCATATACACAATAGGGCAGCAGATCTGGGGCTGCACGAGCCGTCACCGGCCGATATCTGTAGAGCTTCTGAATGCTTGGGGTGTGAATATTTGGCGATGGATCAGGTTCAGAAGTATTCAGCTGAAGGGGGGGGGGAGTCGGGGTGAATGGAGGAGAGTTAGAGTTAGATCAGGGGAGGGGATTCGATCAGTTAGCCTATCGCATCCCCTGATCTAACTCTCCTCCATTCATCCCAATCCCCCGCTTCAGCCGAATTCTTCTGAACCTGATCCATCGCCAAACATTCAAACCCCACTCCAGAGAACTGGTGCAGCTCGGGAGGCGTCTTGGAGATGGGAGTGAAAGATTCTGATTATGGTGGATGTCAGACAAAAGTCATTAGCTGCACAGGTAGGATGTAGAGATGAGGAGGAGATGTAGAGGGTGCAGCACTGTGGAGAGCGCAGGTAGGATGTAGAGATGAGGAGGAGATGTAGAGGGTGCAGCACTGTGGAGAGCACAGGTAGGATGGTAGACAGAGATGAGGAGGAGATGTAGAGGGTGCAGCACTGTGGAGAGCGCAGGTAGGATGGTAGACAGAGATGAGGAGATGTAGGGGGTGCAGCACTGTGGAGAGCACAGGTAGGATGGTAGACAGAGATGAGGAGATGTAGGGGGTGCAGCACTGTGGAGAGCACAGGTAGGATGGTAGACAGAGATGAGGAGATGTAGGGGTGCAGCACTGTGGAGAGTACAGGTAGGATGGTAGACAGAGATGAGGAGGAGATGTAGGGGGTGCAGCACTGTGGAGAGCACAGGTAGGATGGTAGACAGAGATGAGGAGGAGATGTAGGGGTGCAGCACTGTGGAGAGTACAGGTAGGATGGTAGACAGAGATGAGGAGGAGATGTAGGGGGTGCAGCACTGTGGAGAGCACAGGTAGGATGGTAGACAGAGATGAGGAGGAGATGTAGAGGGTGCAGCACTGTGGAGAGCACAGGTAGGATGGTAGACAGAGATGAGGAGGAGATGTAGAGGGTGCAGCACTGTGGAGAGCACGGGTAGGATGGTAGACAGAGATGAGGAGGAGATGTAGGGGTGCAGCACTGTGGAGAGTACAGGTAGGATGGTAGACAGAGATGAGAAGGAGATGTAGGGGGTGCAGCACTGTGGAGAGCACAGGTAGGATGGTAGACAGAGATGAGGAGGAGATGTAGGGGTGCAGCACTGTGGAGAGCACAGGTAGGATGGTAGACAGAGATGAGGAGGAGATGTAGGGGTGCAGCACTGTGGAGAGCACAGGTAGGATGGTAGACAGATGAGGAGATGTAGGGGGTGCAGCACTGTGGAGAGCACGGGTAGGATGGTAGACAGAGATGAGGAGGAGATGTAGAGGGTGCAGCACTGTGGATAGCACAAGTAGGATGGTAGACAGAGATGAGGAGGAGATGTAGAGGGTGCAGCACTGTGGAGAGCACAGGTAGGATGGTAGACAGAGATGAGGAGGAGATGTAGGGATGCAGCACTTTGGAGAACATGGGTAGGATGGTAGACAGAGATGAGGAGGAAATGTAGGAGGTGCAGCACTGTGGAGAGCACGGGTAGGATGGTAGACAGAGATGAGGAGGAGATGTAGGGGGTGCAGCACTTTGGAGAGCAGGGGTAGGATGGTAGACAGAGATGAGGGAGTAGATGTAGGGGGTGCAGCACTGTGGAGAGTACAGGTAGGATGGTAGAGATGAGGAGGAGATGTAGGGGGTGCAGCACTGTGGAGAGTACAGGTAGGATGGTAGATGGAGATGAAGAGGGTGCAGCACTGTGGAGAGCACAGGTAGGATGGTAGACATAGATGAGGAGGAGATGTAGGAGGTGCAGCACTGTGGAGAGTACAGGTAGGATGGTAGACAGAGATGAGGAGGAGATGTAGGATGTGCAGCACTGTGGAGAGTACAGGTAGGATGGTAGACAGAGATGAGGAGATGTAGGGGGTGCAGCACTGTGGAGAGCACAGGTAGGATGGTAGACAGAGATGAGGAGGAGATGTAGGAGGCGCAGCACTGTGGAGGGCTTTGTGGGTGAGAAGTTTTCCATATTGTATAAGCAAACAGTGTCGTGACTGGCACAGGGCAGAGGCATTGGTACAGTAACTGGCACAGAATTGAAACTTTGGTGTAGTGACAGGAACAGGGCGGAGGTATTAGAGTAGCGGTTAGACAGATAGGTGGCTGCTGTGTTCAGGATAGATTGGAGCGGGGAGAGTCTGGTGAGGGGGAGGCAATTAATAGTGAGTTACAGTAATCTAGACGGGAATGGATCAGGGCGACGATGAGAGTTTTTGTTGCTTCAATAGTGAGAAAGGGGCGGATTCTAGAGATGTTTTTGAGGTGCAGGTGACATGAGTGGGCAAGAGACTGAATATAGGAGGTGTAGGAGAGATCAGTGTCAAATGTCACCCCGAGACAGCGGGTGCTCTGCTTAGGAGTGATGATGTCACACACAAAAACACACAGAAATTTCAGGTTTAGGTAGTTTAGTAGAAGTAGAGGACACAAGGAGTTCAGTTTTTGAAAGATTCAGTTTCAGATAAGAGAGGACATGATGTTAGAGATGGCGGAGAGACAGTCACTGGAGGACATGATGTTCTGACAATAACACTGATGTATGCTAACACGAGGGGCGGCAGTGCTCAGTGTACGACGGGGCGATGCTCAGTGTACGACGGAGCGGTGCTCAGTGTACGACGGGGCGGGGCTCAGTGTACGGCGGGGCTCAGTGTACGACGGGGCGGTGCTCAGTGTTCGACGGGGCGGGGCACAGTGTATCATGGGGCGGGGCTCAGTGTATGACGGGGAGGGACTAAGTGTATGACGGGGCGGGGCACAGTGTACGACGGGGCGGGGCTCAGTGTATAATTCTGGATCTAAGTCACTGTTTGTTTTCTACACAGAACGAGCCGTATTTTGAGGGATGGCAGTAAGGGCAAAAGGAAAGCCCCGTCCAAGGCGAGGATGGAAAAGAAGCAGCAGTTTAATGATGAGACGGACGAGACGTCAGAGGCTTCTCTGCCGATTGGCACTAACAAGATGGAGACCACAACAAACAGGAAAGTCTTGGTCAGAAAGGAGAACCTGCCCAATTCTGGAAACAAACGTAAAGCAAAGGTAAAACCCATGATTCTTCATCGCACAGACCTCAGCCTTCTGGAAACTACAGAGGACACCGCTCGGAGTACTGCTGTCACTGAGGTACCTGTTACTCATGGACTCTTACCACATAGCACAGAAGAAGTCCTCTCTGATGATGGACCCTTCCCACCAGTTCCCCCCATTGCTCCTCACGTCCATACAGGTCATCAGCTGAGGTCCGGTAGGAATTTACTGGCAGGTGATGAAGTGATCACTGATGTCCGACCTTCCACAAATCAGAATATGAGCTCAGGTCCTAACGGAAGTCACCAAGGCCCGGATTTCAGCCCTTCCCCCATTGTGCTCCCCTCCCAGCCCTTTCCCACATGCAGATGTGGGGCCCAAGAGAGGCTAGAGAAAATGGAGATGGAGCTCAAGGAAATTAAGGAGGCGATTTCATCCATGAGCCAAATGGTGGAAGAAAGTGTGAACAGAGCGATGTCCTCTGTGAGTGAAGTGGTGGAGAGAGCCGTGGAGAAAGCCCTCTCCACCCTGAACCTAGCGGTGCCCCACAACGTCAGCACATTTGGTTATTCGCCTCCATTACAGGACACAAACCAGAGTTACCCTGAACCCAGTGTCAAGGAGGAACCGGAGGATTACGTCAACGGGTCAAGCGCCAGCGCCTCAGAAAACGGGCAGTATCTCTGCGGTCCCCCGTGTGCTGCAGTAAGTACAGGTTCTCTGGCGGTCGTTGCCCCCGTTTCAGACTTTACCCTTCCTGTCGTGGACTCTTCAACGCTTGATCGCCTTCACGAAACAGCTCGTAATGAGCCCCACCGCTTTGCACAGTTACTTTTCCAAGAACTCGTCCCGTATGATGTCTACAAGTCGTGGACACATTCAGTAAACTATGACGGCTCCAGGGGGAAGCGGGCGCTGCCAGAAAACCTGAGGAAAGCGATCGTTCAGGAGACGCAGAAATATTATTTTATCACCACAGAAGTCGCCAAAAAAATTAAGGGCACGCTGAACGCTTTCCTGAGGATGCCGAGAGCCAGCCGGTGGTGAATGCCTGGAGAGGGGCGGCCGAACTGTGACCTCCGTCTGGTACAGGGTTCACAGGGGAACCGGGATTTGTTTCCCTGTTTAATACTGAAGTGACTGGAAAATCCTGAATTCTTTATTGTTTTAAGTAAAATCTAATTTTAATATTAATAGTTCATTATTGGTGATTATTACAGAGTGAAAGCTTCAAAATGAATAAAGCCCCAATCCGGGAACAAATCTGACGGGTGTGAGCGCCGTTCTGTCCAGTGTCTTCTCTTTTTGACAATCTTTTTGGCTGTTTTCTGTTTTGGCCCTTTCTGTGCCTGACTAATCCCTGTTTCTCAGCCTCCTTATTTCTAATCCAACCTTCTCTGCCTCATCCTCCACTTCCTTCCTCATCCATGTCCCCTTCTATGATCCTCTTCTCGGCCTCCTCCTCTCTCATCCTCCACTTCCTTCCTCATCCATGTCCCCTTCTATGATCCTCTTCTCGGCCTCCTCCTCTCTCATCCTCCACTTTTTTCCTCCTCCATGTCCTCCTCTCTCACCCCTCTTCTCAGCCTCCTCCTCTCTTATTCTCCACTTTCTTCCTCCTCTATGTCCCCTTCTCTCATCCCTCCTTTTCCTCCTCCTCTCATCCTCTGCTTTCTTCCTCCTGCATGTCCCTCTCTCTCATCCCTCTTCTTGGCCACCTCCTCTCTCATCCTCCAGTTATTTCCTCCTCTCATCTCTCCTTTTTGGCCTCCTCATGCTCTACTTTCTTCCTCCTGCATGTCCTCCTCTCATCCCTCCTTTTTGGACTCCTCCTCTCATCCCCCACTTTCTTCCTCCTGTATGTCCTCCTCTCTCATCCCCCGCCCCCCGCTTTCTTCCTCCTGCATGTCCCCTCTCTCATCCCTCTTCTCGGCCTCCTCCTCTCTCATCCTCCACTTTCTTCCTCCTGTATGTCCTCCTCTCATCCCTCGTTCTCATCTTCCGGTTTTTACCACCTGTATGCCCCCTTCCCCATTCGCCGGCTCCTCCTCCTCACTGACTGCCAGAAGTCGCTGCTGATCGGCGTTAGGCCACATTCACACAACCGTATTTTTAGTCTGCGTCGGACCCGCATTTTTTGCGTACTGCACATGGACCCATTCACTTCTATGGGTCTGCAAAAATGCGGACTGAACATGGACGTCGTTTGTGTGCTGTCTGCATCCGTCCGTCTGTCCCACAAATTATAAAATTGTCCTATTGTTTTCCATTTTGTGGGCTACAACAGTAATTTTTACAGTGCGGCCTGTGAAAAGTGGGGGTACACGGACCACATCCATATTTTGGAGATTTGTGAGCCAGATCCAGGTGTGTGAACGTGGCCCTAGTCAGACTTTAGCCGGCCCTGTGCCTGATATAATAGCCATCAGCGATACACCCCATTTACAGTATAGCGCCCCCTGTACTATCATGCACCAGCCCCTCATTCTCCCTGTTTCTCAGTTTGCACAAAAAAATGCAAAATCAAGATGTATAAAAACACATTTTTATATAAAACCACAAAACACAATATATCATTAAATGCAGCAAACTTACCGACCGAGGACTTCCCCTCCAGTATTCCATTAATGCAGAAAATAAATCAGGTAATTCGCCATCTGGTGGTGAAAGAGTGAAATTACATGTTTTCCCATTCAGCATCACCTTAAGGCCCCATTCACACGACAGTATTTTTGCTCCAAATCCGTAACAATGGATATGAAAAAAAAAAAACGATATCACATGGAAGTCATCCATATTTTTTGCAGATCTTCAGTTTGTGAACCACAAAACACATACAGTCGTGTACATGACGCCTAAAGGCAATCTGTCACCAGCGACCTTCCTGTCCAGCTGTGCTGCACCTGATTAAAACGCTGTTTTTCTTTTGTTGATCCGAGGCTCCATTCCTGACTTATGATACTTTTTCTTAATATGCAGATTATGTCTTTGGTGCAATGAGGGCGTTACAATTGCTCCGGTTGCACCCAAGCTCCACTTCTTCCTGTGAACAGTCCTTCTCTTGCTGCTTTGTCTCTGTCCTGTCAATCAGATCAGTGAGGGAGGGGCTGGGCACAGTGGAGTGTGGCTGCAGTAGGAGCAACAATGACTCCCTTGTTGCACCAAAGCCTTAATTTGCATATTATGAAAAAATATCACTCAGGAAGGAAGCCTCGGATCATATGTGTCTATGCAAGCAGTGTGTGCTGGGGACAGAATTTAAAGGGGGTTTCCGAGATTTTCGAATTGATGGCCTACCCTCAGGATAGGTCATCAATATGTGATCGGTGGGGGTCCAACTCCCAGCAATCAGAGGTTTGAAGAGGCTGATGAGCTCTGCGGCCTCCTCCTAGTGACGGTACAGTTCAGTCCCATTCCAGTCGGACCCCAACCGATCACATATTAATGGCCGTTTTATGATATCCATTGATGGTCCAGAAATGAATGCCCTGGTGGGTACAGATTAAAGGGGTTCTCCGAGTTATATATATTGATGACCTAGCCTCAGGATAGATCATCAATATCAGATCGGCGGGGTCCGACACCCGGCACCCCCGCCGATCAGCTGTTTGAAGGGGAGGCGCGTGCCCTATCAGCGCTGCCTCCTCTTCACTGTTTACATGCTGGCCGTAACGGGGTAGTGGTGAGTAGGTGTAATTACACCTCACCGCCCCATTCATTTCAATGGGAAGAATCACTCCCATACAAGTCTATGAAAGCGATTCTTCCCATAGAAATGAATGGGGCGGTGAGGTGTAATTACACCTACTCACCACTTCCCGTGTTACGGCCAGCATGTAAACAATGAAGGAAGAGGCAGCGCTGATACGGCGCGCGCCTCCTCTTCAAACAGCTGATCGGCGGCGGTGCCGGTAGTCGGACCCCCGCTGATCTGATATTGATGACCTATTCTGAGGATAGGTCATCAATATATATAACTCGGAGAACCCCTTTAATACTACGTTATAATGGGGCCTCCACTTCTGAGATTCTTTCTTTTCCGTGCATAGATTTGTTATTTACTGACATTTCTGTGGCCACCAGAGGGAGCTAACTGAGTTGTAATGAGCCTGTATGCAGAGGTCTACAGTTTGCTCCCCCTAGTGGGCGACTTTTACGTTGAAAGAAATTTTGTCACAGAAAAAAGACAATTTCTATAAAACAGAGGTAATGATGATGACACTTAGGTGGCAAATTTGTACATTTTGTAACATTTTCATCAACCCTTTTCTAAGTACACTACACTATTATGTTACATAAAGGAGGGCTCCACTCACATGAACAGCTGACATGTAATATTACACGCCAACTGTTCAATGGCCAACTATGAAATTCTTGTGATTTAGTCTAATGTGGGGCGTCCTAATATTAAAACTCCTTTACTGTAGAAAACAACGGATGGGACCATGCGGGAAAACACCGGTAGCACAAGACCCGGTCCATTGTACATGAAGCTTTTGCACACATTTTGGAACGATAAATGAATCTCACTGACACCACAGTTCCTGCGAATGATCTGACAACCTCCCTGTCCTTACATGCCTCAGCTTTATTATATGAACCTCAGTGTCAGCCAGGCTTTCTATATTACTGAATTCATGGCTCTGTGCTGACATCTAGTGGACAAGTGAAGAATGTTCTTTGTAAAATCCTCTGTTGATCTTCACATTATTAGCTGCTCAACAATTCTGTCCTTTGTAGTTCTACCAGAGAAAACGAAAAGAGAAAAGAAGCCCCTTGGACGCCCTTGACCAGATTCTTGGAATCACTTTACGGTGTATGTGGTAATTGCATAAGTGATGATTCCCTAATAGCATGTTATTACTGGAGTGGTTTAAGGAAAAAGGGGTCTCTTTTGTAAAGGCAATGCTCCATCCAAAAATGTAAAAATGTACACACCGAGGGCCCCCATTGCAATAAGTATGTATGCCCTTGAATACAGGGAAATTAAGATCAGTGGAGACATTATTAAGAAGCTCAATAAACTAAAGTATGAAAATATTTGAACATATCTGTACAGAAATCAATTATCCTGCAACAAAGCTCCAAACTCCCTGCACTGACATAGTTAAATTACATAATTGTACCTGCAGCCACCACTAGGGGGAGCTGAACAAACATGGTACCATACAGCTGGCACTAGCTCCCTCTAGTGGTGGCTGCAGGCAGCAGAATTGTATCATTTCCCTTGATGGCCGTCTGTAATGAAATGGGGCTTTGCATAAGACAAAAATTATTATAGAAGCACCGTATTGCGGCAGAGTTCGTATTCACCAGAATTTTGCAATCAGAGGTGCAGATAACAGAAGGCAGGACTTCATTAGCTGCAGATGGAGCAGACTTTTTTGCCTGATACCAGCCGCCACATGTCCAGAAATATTTTCTTGCCCTAAGTACATATTGGCCATGAAGATAGTGATCAGAGAAAATAACTCTCATTTCAGTCTTGTCACCGGGATGTTTATTGATTTTCTGACGGCCGAGCAATTTGTGCTGCTGACAGAATATATCTTGTGCGCTGCTCGTAATAACCACCCCCCCTACTATTAACACTCTCAAGACCAGAGTTCTGCTCCTCAGTGGTCTTGACATCTAACATTGGGAAGGGGTTATATGATGGGGGTCCTAAATAAAATGGGGGGCTGTATGATAGAGAGGGGTTATATAAGACAGGGGATGTATAAGAGTGGTGGGTTCTAGTATAGAGGAGGCTGTATAAGAGTGGTGGGCTCTAGTATAGAGGAGGCTGTATAAGAGTGGTGGGCTCTAGGACAGAGGAGGCTGTATAAGAGTGGTGGGCTCTAGTATAGAGGAGGCTGTATAAGAGTGGTGGGTTCTAGTATAGAGGGGGCTGTATAAGAGTGGTGGACTCTAGTATAGAGGAGACTGTATAAGAGTGGTGGGCTCTAGTATAGAGGAGGCTGTATAAGAGTGGTGGGCTCTAGTATTGAGGGGGCTGTATAAGAGTGGTGGACTCTAGTATAGAGAAGACTGTATAAGAGTGGTGGGCTCTAGTAGAGAGGAGGCTGTATAAGAGTGGTGGACTCTAGTATAGAGGAGACTGTATAAGAGTGGTGGGCTCTAGTATACAGGAGGCTGTATAAGAGTGGTGGGCTCTAGTATAGAGGAGGCTGTATAAGAGTGGTGGGCTCTAGTATAGAGGGGGCTGTATAAGAGTGGTGGACTCTAGTATAGAGAAGACTGTATAAGAGTGGTGGGCTCTAGTAGAGAGGAGGCTGTATAAGAGTGGTGGGTTCTAGTATAGAGGGGGCTGTATAAGAGTGGTGGGCTCTAGTATAGAGGGGGCTGTATAAGAGTGGTGGGCTCTAGTATAGAGGAGGCTGTATAAGAGTGGTGGGCTCTAGTATAGAGGGGGCTGTATAAGAGTGGTGGGCTCTAGGATAGAGGAGGCTGTATAAGAGTGGTGGGTTCTAGTATAGAGGGGGCTGTATAAGAGTGGTGGGCTCTAGTATAGAGGGGGCTGTATAAGAGTGGTGGGCTCTAGTATAGAGGAGACTGTATAAGAGTGGTGGGCTCTAGTATAGAGGAGGCTGTATAAGAGTGGTGGGCTCTAGTATTGAGGGGGCTGTATAAGAGTGGTGGACTCTAGTATAGAGAAGACTGTATAAGAGTGGTGGGCTCTAGTAGAGAGGAGGCTGTATAAGAGTGGTGGACTCTAGTATAGAGGAGACTGTATAAGAGTGGTGGGCTCTAGTATACAGGAGGCTGTATAAGAGTGGTGGGCTCTAGTATAGAGGGGGCTGTATAAGAGTGGTGGGCTCTAGGATAGAGGAGGCTGTATAAGAGTGGTGGGTTCTAGTATAGAGGGGGCTGTATAAGAGTGGTGGGTTCTAGTATAGAGGGGGCTGTATAAGAGTGGTGGGCTCTAGTATACAGGAGGCTGTATAAGAGTGGTGGGCTCTAGTATACAGGAGGCTGTATAAGAGTGGTGGGCTCTAGTATAGAAGGGGCTGTATAAGAGTGGTGGGCTCTAATATAGAGGAGGCTGTATAAGAGTGGTGGAATCTAGTATAGAGGAGGCTGTATAAGAGTGGTGGGCTTTAGTATAGAGGGGGCTGTAAAAGAGTGGTGGGCTCTGGTATAGAGGAGGCTGTATAAGAGTGGTGGGCTCTAGTATAGAGGAGGCTGTATAAGAGTGGTGGGCTCTAGTATAGAGGAGGCTGTATAAGAGTGGAGGGCTCTAGTATAGAGAAGACTGTATAAGAGTGGTGGGCTCCATTATAGAGGGGGCTGTATAAGAGTGGTGGGCTCCATTATAGAGGGGGCTGTATAAGAGTGGTGGGCTCTAGTATAGAGGAGGCTGTATAAGAGTGGTGGGCTCTAGTATAGAGGGGGCTGTATAAGAGTGGTGGGCTCTAGTATAGAGGGGGCTGTATAAGAGTGGTGGGCTCTAGTATAGAGGGGGCTGTATAAAAGTGGTGAGCTCTAGTATAGAGAAGACTGTATAAGAGTGGTGGGCTCTAGTATAGAGGGGGCTGTATAAGAGTGGTGGGCTCCATTATTGAGGGGGCTGTATAAGAGTGGTGGGCTCTAGTATAGAGGGGGCTGTATAAGAGTGGTGGGCTCTAGTATAGAGGAGGCTGTATAAGAGTGGTGGGCTCTAGTATAGAGGGGGCTGTATAAGAGTGGTGGGCTCTAGGATAGAGGAGGCTGTATAAGAGTGGTGGGTTCTAGTATAGAGGGGGCTGTATAAGAGTGGTGGACTCTAGTATAGAGAAGACTATAAGAGTGGTGGGCTCCATTATTGAGGGGGCTGTATAAGAGTGGTGGGCTCTAGTATAGAGGGGGCTGTATAAGAGTGGTGGGCTCTAGTAGAGAGGAGGCTGTATAAGAGTGGTGGGTTCTAGTATAGAGGGGGCTGTATAAGAGTGGTGGGCTCTAGTATAGAGGAGGCTGTATAAGAGTGGTGGGCTCTAGTATACAGGAGGCTGTATAAGAGTGGTGGGCTCTAGTATAGAAGGGGCTGTATAAGAGTGGTGGGCTCTAATATAGAGGAGGCTGTATAAGAGTGGTGGAATCTAGTATAGAGGAGGCTGTATAAGAGTGGTGGGCTCTAGTATAGAGGGGGCTGTATAAGAGTGGTGGGCTTTAGTATAGAGGGGGCTGTAAAAGAGTGGTGGGCTCTGGTATAGAGGAGGCTGTATAAGAGTGGTGGGCTCTAGTATAGAGGAGGCTGTATAAGAGTGGTGGGCTCTAGTATAGAGGAGGCTGTATAAGAGTGGAGGGCTCTAGTATAGAGAAGACTGTATAAGAGTGGTGGGCTCCATTATAGAGGGGGCTGTATAAGAGTGGTGGGCTCCATTATAGAGGGGGCTGTATAAGAGTGGTGGGCTCTAGTATAGAGGAGGCTGTATAAGAGTGGTGGGCTCTAGTATAGAGGGGGCTGTATAAGAGTGGTGGGCTCTAGTATAGAGGGGGCTGTATAAGAGTGGTGGGCTCTAGTATAGAGGGGGCTGTATAAAAGTGGTGAGCTCTAGTATAGAGGAGGCTGTATAAGAGTGGTGGGCTCTAGTATAGAGGGGGCTGTATAAGAGTGGTGGGCTCTAGTATAGAGGAGGCTGTATAAGAGTGGTGGGCTCTAGTATAGAGGGGGCTGTATAAGAGTGGTGGGCTCTAGGATAGAGGAGGCTGTATAAGAGTGGTGGGTTCTAGTATAGAGGGGGCTGTATAAGAGTGGTGGACTCTAGTATAGAGAAGACTATAAGAGTGGTGGGCTCCATTATTGAGGGGGCTGTATAAGAGTGGTGGGCTCTAGTATAGAGGGGGCTGTATAAGAGTGGTGGGCTCTAGTATAGAGGAGGCTGTATAAGAGTGGTGGGCTCTAGTATAGAGGGGGCTGTATAAGAGTGGTGGGCTCTAGGATAGAGGAGGCTGTATAAGAGTGGTGGGTTCTAGTATAGAGGGGGCTGTATAAGAGTGGTGGGCTCTAGTATAGAGGAGACTGTATAAGAGTGGTGGGCTCTAGTATACAGGAGGCTGTATAAGAGTGGTGGGCTCTAGTATAGAGGAGACTGTATAAGAGTGGTGGGCTCTAGTATACAGGAGGCTGTATAAGAGTGGTGGGCTCTAGTATAGAGGAGGCTGTATAAGAGTGGTGGGCTCTAGTATAGAGGAGGCTGTATAAGAGTGGTGGGCTCTAGTATAGAGGGGGCTGTATAAGAGTGGTGGGCTCTAGGATAGAGGAGGCTGTATAAGAGTGGTGGGTTCTAGTATAGAGGGGGCTGTAAAAGAGTGGTGGACTCTAGTATAGAGGAGACTGTATAAGAGTGGTGGGCTCTAGTATACAGGAGGCTGAATAAGAGTGGTAGGCTCTAGTATAGAGGAGGCTGTATAAGAGTGGTGGGCTCTAGTATAGAGGGGGCTGTATAAGAGTGGTGGACTCTAGTATAGAGAAGACTGTAAAAGAGTGGTGGGCTCTAGTAGAGAGGAGGCTGTATAAGAGTGGTGGACTCTAGTATAGGGGAGACTGTATAAGAGTGGTGGTCTCTAGTATACAGGAGGCTGTATAAGAGTGGTGGGCTCTAGTATAGAGGAGGCTGTATAAGAGTGGTGGGCTCTAGGATAGAGGAGGCTGTATAAGAGTGGTGGGTTCTAGTATAGAGGGGGCTGTATAAGAGTGGTGGACTCTAGTATAGAGAAGACTATAAGAGTGGTGGGCTCCATTATTGAGGGGGCTGTATAAGAGTGGTGGGCTCTAGTATAGAGGGGGCTGTATAAGAGTGGTGGGCTCTAGTATAGAGGAGGCTGTATAAGAGTGGTGGGCTCTAGTATAGAGGGGGCTGTATAAGAGTGGTGGGCTCTAGGATAGAGGAGGCTGTATAAGAGTGGTGGGTTCTAGTATAGAGGGGGCTGTATAAGAGTGGTGGGCTCTAGTATAGAGGAGACTGTATAAGAGTGGTGGGCTCTAGTATACAGGAGGCTGTATAAGAGTGGTGGGCTCTAGTATAGAGGAGGCTGTATAAGAGTGGTGGGCTCTAGTATAGAGGAGGCTGTATAAGAGTGGTGGGCTCTAGTATAGAGGGGGCTGTATAAGAGTGGTGGGCTCTAGGATAGAGGAGGCTGTATAAGAGTGGTGGGTTCTAGTATAGAGGGGGCTGTAAAAGAGTGGTGGACTCTAGTATAGAGGAGACTGTATAAGAGTGGTGGGCTCTAGTAATACAGGAGGCTGTATAAGAGTGGTAAGGCTCTAGTATAGAGGAGGCTGTATAAGAGTGGTGGGCTCTAGTATAAGAGGGGCTGTATAAGAGTGGTGGACTCTAGTAATAGAGAAGACTGTAAAAGAGTGGTGGGCTCTAGTAGAGAGGAGGCTGTATAAGAGTGGTGGACTCTAGTATAGGGGAGACTGTATAAGAGTGTGGTCTCTAGTATACAGGAGGCTGTATAAGAGTGGTGGGCTCTAGTATAGAAGTGGCTGTATAAGAGTGGTGGGCTCTAGTATAGACTGTATAAGAGTGGTGGACTCTAGTATAGAGAAGACTGTATAAGAGTTGTGGCTCTGGTAGAGAGGAGGCCTTATAAGATAGTTAGAGGGGGCTTGTATAAGAAGTGGTGGGCTCTAGTATAGAGGAGGCTGTATAAGAGTGGTGGGCTCTAGTATACAGGAGCTGTATAAGAGTGGTGGGCTCTAGTATACAGGAAGGCTGTAAAGAGAGGGTGGGTAGTATACAGGAGGCTGTATAAGAGTGGTGGCTCTAGTATAGAAGGGGCTGTATAAGAGTGGTGGGCTCTAGATATAGAGGAGGCTGTAAAGAGTGGTGGGCTCTAGAATAGAGGAGGCTGTATAAGAGTGGTGGGCTCTAGTATAGAGGAGGCTGTATAAGAGTT
>ONZH01022601.1:0-27262 GCA_900303285.1 Rhinella marina | reverse complement strand
GTGTGGCACAGGTTGCACACCACAGTCAGTCGGTCATCCTCACTTTCTTTAAAGAACCTCCAGACATGCGAACATCTAGGCCTCGGCACGGGAGCTTGACTTCGTGAAACAGTTGCTGATCTACTTGCTCTGGCCCTGCTTCTCCCTCTGGCCACCCCACTGCCTCTTCCAACCTGTTCTTGTGCTGCACTTGCCTCCCCCTCGGAAGCACTGTCTTGACTAGGCTTACCAACCCAGCTCGGGTCAGTCACCTCATCATCCACCAGCTCTTCCTTCGATTCCTCACTCTGCTCCCCCCTCGGACTTACTGCCCTGACAACAAGGTCACTGTCTGACAACTGTGTCTCATCATCATCCCACACCTCTTGACACACTACTTGCAAGGCCCCACTCACATCACCCACAGACTGCGAAAGTTCGATATTTTGGGCATCGGGACAGAGCAATTGCTCAGGGTGCTGCTGAGTAGTGGTTTGTGACTCTGGGAAGGGTCCTGAAAAGAGTTCCTGGGAGTATGCCGGATCTGAATCCCTAATTTCCATGGGGGGGCAAGGCTGGGGGGAAGGAGGTTGAGCTGGAGGAGCCAGAGGTCCACTCCCTTGGCTAGTGTGGGTGGACTGCGTGGAAGACTGGGTGGTGGATAAAATACTGGACACATTATCCGCTATCCACATCATCACCTGTTCACACTGTTGTGGTTTCAATAGAGGTGTACCACGTGACCCTGTAAGTTGCGAGATGAAGCTAGGGAGCAAACCTCTGCGGCGTTCCACTGCTCCCTCATCAGCAGGTACTATGTCACCCTGCCTTGGACCACGGCCTCTGCCCACTACATCACTTAGACGCCCACGTCCTCGTCATCGTCCTCGACCCTTACCCCTGGGGTTCACCATTTTGTCTATTCACTAGACTGCGACTGAGGTACCACAGAGCACACACTTGTTCACTGGACTGGAGTGAATGTAACAGAGGACACACTGATTCACTAGACTGCGGTTGGTGTACCGCAGAGCACACACTTGTTCACTGGACTGTAGTGAATTTAACTAACAGGACAAACTGATTCACTGGACTGGAGTGAATGTAACAGATAGCAAAAACGTATTCACTAGACTGCGGTTGGTGTACCGCAGAGCACACACTTGTTCACTGGACTGGAGTGAATGTAACTGAGAGGACACACTGATTCACTAGACTGGAGTGAATGTAAGTGATAGCAAAAACGTATTCACTAGACTGCGGTTGGTGTACCGCAGAGCACACACTTGTTCACTGGACTGTAGTGAATTTAACTAACAGGACAAACTGATTCACTGGACTGGAGTGAATGTAACAGATAGCAAAAACGTATTCACTAGACTGTGGTTAGTGTACTGCAGAGCACACACTTGTTCACTGGACTGAAGTGAATGTAACTGAGAGGACACACTGATTCACTAGACTGGAGTGAATGTAAGTGATAGCAAAAACGTATTCACTAGACTGCGGTTGGTGTACCGCAGAGCACACACTTGTTCACTGGACTGGAGTGAATTTAACAGATAGCAAAAACGTAAAAGGAAAATATCTATATATGTTTAATATAAATTTATACATAACCTCACATTGACCAGATGTAAAGGACATTTAACCCTTTCGCGCCTGGAGGTTTTTTCGGTTATGCATTTTCGTTTTGCGCTCCCTGCCTTCAAACAGCCATAACTCTTTTATTTTTCTGTTCACATAGCTGTATGAGGGCTTATTTTTTGCGGGACAAGTTGTACTTTCCAACGCCTCCATTTAATATTGCATATGGTGTAGTGGGAAGCGGGAAAAAAATTCCAAACCGGGTGAAATTGCAAAGAAAACGCTATTCCGCTACAGTTCTACGGGTTTCTTATTTACAGTGTTCGATGTGCATTAAAACTGATCCACTACTTTCATTCTACTGGTCAGTACGAATCTGGCAATATCTAAAATGTATAGTTTTTCCTGCGTTTTCATAGTGATAAAATAATTAGAAAGTTGCCCTTTTTTTTTTTTCCTTGTCAAATCTTGACCCCTATAACTTTTTGGTATTTATGTGTACAGAGCTGTATGGGGGCTCATTTTTTGCGGGACGATCTGAAGTTTTTATTGATACCATTCTGGGGTGTGTATGACTTTTTGATCACTTTTTATTTAATTTTTTTTAGAAAAAAAAAGTGACAAAAAACGGCAAATCGCCATTTGGACGCTTTTTTCCGCCACACAATTCGCCGTATTGGATTTTTTTTTTATATTTTAAAAGTACGGGCGTTTTCGGTCACGGTGATACCCATGATGTCTATATTTATTGTTATTTAGGTATTTATTTTTTAATTATACGGAAAGGGGGGTGATTTGAACTTTTATATCTTTTTTATTTTTTATATATTTTTTAACATTTTTTTTTTATTTTTTTTTACTATTTGAAAGGTCAAATATGGGCTGATATATTGTGGCTTTTTTTTTTTCTTTATGAGCAATCATGGATTTTATAGACTCAGAAATCCAAGAATTGCTCATTTCTTATCCTGGCCTGCCATCTAGTGGCCAGAATAAGAATTGCACTTTGAAAACTGTAATCCTCACCAGCGAGGATTACAGTTTTCATATGGTGTACAGACACCCCGATTTGCCACACGGGGTGTCTGTACACCACCCGGAAGCGAATGCTTCCGGGTTGAGACGCAACTAGATGCCGTGATCACGTGTGATCACGGCATCTAGGCTCCCAGGAAGACGCCGCCGATGGCGGTAAGTAGCGTCAAGTCTCTGCTGTTAGAAACAGCAGAGACTTGCCGGCCATGACGCCCGCCGCACCCGCGAGCGGGCGTCATGTGCCTACATCGCCCCAGCGCCGTACATGTACTGAGCGCGAAGGGGTTAAATTGTGTTTCACAGGAGGACACGACAGGATGGAACAGGCAGCTACATAAACTCATTCAGTGTTCAGTGTAAATTAAAGAATTGCTTGTAGGACAGCTGCAAGACAATAAGATTGAATGCAGGAATCTAGATTGGGTTTAGAGTATCTGTTATGCAAAACGCCAGGCTCCTGAATGGCCCGAGAATCACCCTAGACTTGCCCCGATAAACAATTGCTATGTTTACCTTAAACAGGATTTATGGTTTTACACCTTGTTGCTAAACAAGTATAAACATCGTGCCTGATGTTATCAATTCCCTGTCAATGCTTCAAAAGGAGCAGCGTCTGCACAGCTGTTACAGTTAGACAATGGATCATGAATTAACCAATCACGATTCCTGGGAACCTGATAATTTTGCTTGTCCACCAATAAGATGTCCTTTACATTTTGGTAAATGGAAAATAAATAGTATAAGAATAGAGAGCAGATCTGCTATAGCTATGAATGAGTGAAGGTAAAATCTATTGGGTAATTCATGTACACTCATTCATATCTACACCAGAGATACACCATTACTCTGTGTAACTGAGCTATTATCCATTGCGGTTTCTGGGCCTAAACCTGAAAAATAAAGCTTCATCTCTGGAGCAGTGATTTTCAACCAGTGTGCCTCCAGCTGTTGCAAAACTACAACTCCCACCATGCCCTTCTGTAGGCTGATAGCTGTAGGCTGCCTGGGCATGATGGGAGTTGTAGTTTTGCAACAGCTGGAGGCACACTGGTTGAAAATCACTGCTCTGGAGAACTGGGATTGCTGTGAAATTATTTACCTGGCGGTGGTAAATATAAAATCATACAACATACCGCAGAACACACACTTGTTCACTGGACTGTAGTAAATGTATCTGAGAGCAAACACGTATTCACTAGACTGTTGTGAATAGAACGGAAGAGCACGCACCAGTATTAGGCGAGTCTAAAATGTACCGCTAAAATGCTTTGATAACTAACAGACAGCACTCATCAGTATTGGGCAAGCCAAGAATATACCACTAAGGTGTTTTTTTAAAAAATAGGAGCGCAAGTTTCAGTATGCGGCCAGGATAGGTGTAGCTGCACAACAGGTCCCAGCAAGCCAAGATGCTGCAGCAAAAATGAGTACTGGGAGGACTTTTGGTGTAGTCTATGGAATCTGTGTGTACCAGGTGCTGTATGTTTTAGGGCACCCGTTGCACTGGACACTGCACAGCCAGGATAGGTGTAGCTGCACTACAGATCCCAGCAAGCCAAGGTACAGCAGCAGCAAAAATGAGTACTGAGAGGACTTTGGGCAATTTCTTTGGGGTCTGTGTGGACCATGTGCTGTCCCCTTTCTGCCACCAGTCACTCTGCACAGTGTGCAGCCAAGATGGCGGTAGCTGCACTACAAGTCCCAGCCAGCAGCCAAGAGGAGGCCCAAAAAAAGGTAGTTGTAGCCCTTAGAAGGACTGTTGGGTTCTTTGTGGATGATTCCTGCCTAACCAGAAACTATTTTCCCGCCCTATCACTCTCCCTGACAGACAGCAGCTCTCTCCCTAAACTCATCCAGCCTGCGTCTGACACGAGCATCGCGGGACCTGATTCTTATATGCCCAGGTCATCTGATCTGGCCAGCCAATCACTGCTATCGACGTGCAGGGGTTCCCACGTGATGCTAGGAGGTCCCAAAGCCTCCCCTGCATGTTGATTGGCTGAGAAAAAGCCGCCAAACATGCAGGAAGAGGAAGATGCCATTTCCTCGAGTATCGCGAGATGCTCGCCCGAGTATCGAGCACCTACGAGTACCCTAATGCTCGAACGAGCACCAAGCTCGGACGAGCATGTTCGCTCATCTCTAGTTATTGCCAACCTGTTTCCTTTATGAGATATACAGGTTTCAGTTTCCCAGTCTATATCTGGGTAGTTGAAGTCCCCCATAATTACGACCTCATCATGATTTGCCGCCTCGTCTATTTCGTTTAGAAGTAGATTTTCTGTGGACTCTGATATATTAAGTGGTTTATTATAAACTCCTATTAATATTTTATTATTGTTTTTGGCTCCTTTTATTTCTACCCACAGAGACTTCACATCTTCATGTCCCTCACTTATATCTTCCTGGAGTGTGGGCTTTAGACAGGACTTTACATAAAGGCAGTACAGGGAGAAAGAAAATATTAATATACAGTTTAATATAATTAAACTATATCACTAATATGTATGTGTGACTTTACACTGGTACAGGGGCATATACAGACTGTATAAGCCCCCTGCCCCATCCAATTTCCAACTATGTGTCACTCTCTGGTGTGGGGGGAATATTCCACACCAAGCGCAGGAGGTAGAGGGGGGAAAGGAATTGGGATTAGGCCTGGAACTAGTGAAGGCAGATGGTCACCTTCTATTGAAACCCTGACTCCAATCCTGGCTTACTAACAGTATGAACAGGCCTAGAATGTAGGCGAGTTCATACTCTGGAAACCTGGGACCCTAACTGTCCCTGAAGGACCCTGAAGCCAGTGACTGGAATGAGACAAACTGTTTCTCCACCAACCTGGACGAACAGTAGTCTCCCCTCAGGCCCAAACACCAAAACACAGGGTTTTATACACAAATAAACGAAAGGGAAGGAAGACACTTAGCTTTCCTAAAGATTGTGGCAGCAAAGGAATCTCGCCAGAGAAACACACACCAGCAGACCACAGACACCACAAAAAGTATAAACCGCACAGCATAGTGGGAGAAACAATACTAAGATAATTGATAAAACACCTACACCTGAAGGGGGAGGGTGTGGCAAATGCCAGCAACAAAACAACCAAAGGAGAACCTATCAGTTTAACCGAAGGGTTGCCAATCTGACAGACCTCCTGATACCTGTCGCAGGAATGTCCGTGACACTATGTGTGCATCAATTATTCACAGGCAATGCCGAATGAAAAACACAACCTGCTTCATCTGTAATTATTGTATGATTTTTGTTTATGAAGTGGGAGATATTTGTAATAAAGTTTGAAAAATGTTGCCAGCTGCCTCACCTGCTTTTATCTGACTTCTGTGCAACTGCTGCCTCATAAATATAGCACTCACACTGAACATCATAGTTCTCAATGTTGTTTACACCAGATACCTGGAATAAATACATTGATAGATCGCCTGCTTTCTTTCTTACATTATAAAACTGGCTGCCTGATAAATGGCCCGTCCCCTTCCCTGTCCACTTTGCAGATTGCAGATTGCAGAGCAATTACCATTGCACTGCAATCTGCACCAGAAATACATACAGAACAGAAATACATCTAATATAGGTGTATTTCTGATAGTAAATGACCCCCATAATGTCTATTGTCTAAATGTAATGGATAGATATATAGACAGTATTTGAATTGACAAATAGTTCCTCTGGATCAACTTGCAGGATAACAGGCTGAAGTAGATGGACAGATTTTCAGCCTTATAAACTCTGTTAGGGGTTGTTCACACATCAGTTATTTGATCAGTTATTTCCATCAGTTATTGTGAGCCAAAACCAGATGTGGGTCAAAAACACCAAACAGGTGCAGATCTTTTCATTATATCTGATCTCTGTTTAGTTTCCACTCCTGGTTTTGGCTCACAATAACTGATGGAAATGACTGATCAAATAACTGATATGTGAACAACCCCTTACTATGTTACTATGTAAATGTTCATATATCTGTATCATAAGGGTCATTTTAAGTACTGATTGGTTCTCTCCCCTTTAATTCTATTCCCTTTAATTCTGTCTCTTTTATATTACTTTTTATTCTGTGTAAGATATTCCTTGTAATGTAGTGGATTAGGCATATCCACCCCCCTATTTCTGTTAAGACCACATTTCTGAGAAGTGATCTCAGAAACATATGTCAGGACATGTGTGATACACACCGGTGGCAGGGTTGAGGTGTATAACTCTGGTTATACACATACATAAGAGGGGACTCCACTTGAAACTTCATCCTAGGTAGGATGTAACTATTGATTTGCTCTATCTCTTGTACACCCTGGGGTGTCAGTCATATGTTATAACGTGGCAGACAACCATGTGTTATTGCATGGCCGACTGGATCCCTACCCCATATTGCATATTTAGGCTAGTGATATTTACTTTTTATTATTCTATATGGTGATTTGTCTGTGTCATCTTATATTTAATCACACTTAGTAAATATATGTATTCACTTAGCCTGCATAAGCTTATTCAGTCTCAAATCTTTTGAATTTGCAAATCAATACTTACATGCTATACACCTCAGCCCCAGCTCCCATATGCATAATGCATGTCCTGAGATACTGTATGTCTCTGAGATCACTACTTAGGAATGTAGCCTTATCAGCACAATAAGGAATGAGTACTACATTACAAGGAATTACAAGGAATATCCTTACACAGAATACTAAAAGTAATATAAAAGAGACAAAATTAAAGGGGACAGACCCAATCAGTACATAAAAATACCCTTACAATACATTCAACCCCTGTTTCTTCCACTTTACTTCATTTCAACAACTAACATCAGGATCTATTCTACATATATAGCCTATTAATTTGACAGAAAAAAAAAATACTTTAGAGCCATTGGATTAAAAAAAAAACTTTAAAGCCATTGGATTTAAAAAAAAAACAAAAACAAAGCTAAAAAAATTGTGTGATGGACTAACAAGAAGTATCTATCTCACTGAGGTGAGTCTTTGGTGCAAATGCCATTTTTCTGTCCAGTTCTTTACAAAGTTCAATTTCTTACTCTTCTTATATATAAGAGGATTGCAGGTGTAATCACAATCCTAATTGTAAGTTTCAGAGCTTCTTACCAGTGGTTGTAAGACAGTCCAGAACCTTTTTGGTGGAAGGAGCTTTGATACTTGGACCTCCCTCACTGGTCTGCAGGTCATTCCATCAACCCTGCTCATTGGTCAGAAAGTCTTGAGCAGACAATTACCTTTGAGGTCTACCGCTGAATATCCATAGTACAGGAATCAAGGTCTTGTTGAGCATGGCAAACCATATTTGGCAAGTTATATTTATGTACATGTTCCAGCTCTAGTGATCACTGTTTTCGCATAGCATTGCTAACGAATCGCGACTTCTCCTCTTTTACTCCTTTCACTCGCAGTAAAAGTATGCTAATTAGGTGAATGCGTACGCATTAGCGCACAATGAGTAGCATTAGCATACAAATTTGTACGCATTAGCGTACAATGCATAGCATTAGCGTATAAATTTGTATGCATTAGCGTACAAATCATCAGATGGTTACTCTATTTACGATATTGTTCTGTGCTCACGCGATTCTCCTGTGATCGCTAGCGCTGCTACATCTGTACTTTTTACTACTTTATGTGTGATTTGTCTGTGTTATGTTACTTAAATACTTAAACATTTAAAAACAGTAAATATATTTATTCACTTATCCCACATAAACTTCTTCATTTTCAAATATTTAAAATTCACGTTTTAAAACAATATCCATAAATGTCCACACAGCATCCAATGAGAACAAAGGTAAGTGTAAGGTTCACAACAAATGATGGTTAATATTGGTTCCTTATTGTGACTGATCCTTATTACAACAATAATAGCATACTTATTGATGGAGAGATAGTGATGTCATGCACTTGCACTGCCCACCTATTCCCTGCAATCACTGCTTCACCGCTATGGTGGGATATGTGTATTCCACAACCTCTCCTCATCAGGCAGTCTGCTTGGGCCAGTCTCCTTGGCTCCCGCTGTCTTGGATGTGCATAGATAGCGGTCAGGACTGCTAGATTTTTGTAGGTGACTGTTGGTAAATGCATGGTCCAGTTGGTAGAACTGAATGGATTTTGAATATGAATAGGCTTCCTAAATTGGCCAACCACATTTTAGAATTTACTTATTTCTTCTTCAGATATATGAATACTCAAAGCCACTCACAGATGACCCTGGTAATTCTGTTTCCATGAATCCACCAAGATAGTACAACTTTACAGTTTAGCCTTGATCTAGTAGTTTGTCCTAATACAGGGACAGGAATCAATTGCTGATGATGTGGTCCTAACAAAACAATATCTGAATTTGCCTTTTCATGTAAATTTTGCTTTCAGATTTGCAGCTTCCTGAAGCAACTAATTGGTGCCTGCGTATACCACAACTGATCTAAAATTTATGACCTATCCTGAGGATAGGTCATCAATATCTATGTCTTGGAAAATTCATGAGTGTGAGAACAGAGACTTTTAGCAACAATGAAGTGATTAGTGGCTTTGCTGCAGAGAACTGGTGGGTTAATAGATTATGTACTGATGAGTAATATTAATTTCTACCAAGCAAACTCATTATAGGAGATTGATCTGGTGGATCTATTTTTCCTAATTCATTCCAGTTTTGTCGGTAGATATGCCTCAGAGATTCAGTGTTGCTGGTGAACCTCCAGTGAACTCAACCTAAGCCGTGATTGATATTTTAGAGCAGGACAAGTAAGACAAGACATAGTGCATAATAATTTTCAATGAGAACATATTATCACAAACTTGGAAAGTAAAACGATTTTGTGAATTATAATTAGTGACAAAATATAAGAAAACATTTATTTAATATTAGTGTTGAGCGAACATGTTTGGCCGAATACACTATTCGGCCGAACATGGCGGTGCTCGGGACCACGCGGTATTCAGCCAAATCGGTATTCAGCTTGAGCGTCATGCTCAAGTCACCTCCCCACACACTAATTAGGATGAAAAGAGAAAAAAATGGAGTAATTGGGAAGGGGGATAAAGGACAAAGACAACAAAAACTGTGTGCCCGAGGAGAGTATATAAGGTTGGTGGGTGGAAGATGATCGAATGAAGAAGGAACAGAGCGAATGATCCTATGGTAGGCAGCAACACACCAAAAAACAAGAACGGCTGTACCTAGGGTATGCCGCAAAACACAAGTAGAGGTAAAAAAAGAATAGTGGTGCGCCAATGTGGGTGGATATCTAGTGGTCCCAAAGAGAGTAGTGCACACTATAACGATAGTGTTTGTATGGTGATGCCAGAAGAGCAATCAGAACTATGATAAATATAACTATAAAATAAGGATGAGATGAATGCTAATGAAGCAGCCAGAAAACCGGATGGTCTCTATTGGTCGGCAGCATAAATGGTGAGTGAAAGGGTGATGCCGGATCAAATACAGTGGTATAAATGATAAAGAACACCAATACGAAATCCGCATGTAAAAGTCCACTTACTTCACCAGGGAGGGGGGTACTGGGATAAACATAATACACCCGTACCTGTCCCTCCCTCGCCGAGATCGCTTGTAATGGTGTTAGATATACCACGTCCCTTGGATGGAAGAGTCTAGGGCTTCTTTAGTGGTAGATATCAATATGATTTATTTACATAAAATAGCTCAACGCGTTTCGGGGAGTGAAATAATCCCCTTCTTCAGGAGCAAATGGCATAAATAAATGTAAAACACTTACATGTATATATACAACCTCATATGGGACATGTGCATTCCTTTTTCGCGCCAAAGGAGGGGGGCAGGTCACTTCCGGTACTCATCTGAGACGGGACCGGAAGCGACGCTGCGCACCAACCGTGGAACGCACAGAATATTAAAAATAAACGACAAACAGAAATAGTTGAGTTCAGGACCCAACAAATTCACAATAAATATAGCAAAATCAAGCGTACTAAATAAAAGCAATATTCAAGTGAATTAAAATAAATTGCAAGGGTAAACTCATAACGAACCCATATGTATTGAAACTTCCGGTCACATGGTTAGGATCGTGCGTTCCAGGTTGGAACGCAAGATCAATGGAATAAATAAAACGTCAAAAAAATCCAAACAAAAGGAATATATATATATATATATATATATATATATATATATATGAGGATGTGTATTTGTAAATTTCAAAACATATATCCAATATGAAGAAAAAACAAATAAAAACAAATAGTCATGTGACCCATGATTCAACTATGTGCGTTCCGATCTGGAACGCACATTGAGAGCACTACTGGACGGGACTAAAAAAGGGGAGGAGGGGTTTAGATGACAGCGCTACCAACATTGACTATATGGGCACGAGGGGGGAGGGATTTGGGTACCAGCGCTGCCAATTCAAACTGAAGCCGAAAATATCTTGTGTAGGTGATCTAAGTAATAGACAATAAAGGAAATGTATACTAAAAGCTTAAAATACAATTAATAAAAATTAATATTTATTACTATAAAATGAAAAATCTATTAATGAGAAAAAAAAAAAAAAATATATATATATATATATATATGGGGATGAAGAATCTCAAAATCTCAAATAAATGATCCACTCATACTGTAATACCAGAGAGCAATTAATAAATATGATAAACCATATAAAAACATTTATCTTAAATGATATATACGTAGGATAAAAAATCATATCATCGAAGAGATATATATAGGAGAGACATATATAAAAGAGACGTGTAGAGGAGAACCAAATGTATAAAAATGGAGGGGTATACATTTAAATACTCATTGTTTATGTATGTATTCAATAATTATTATATTCAAGTGTCTCATTCAAACCAGAGGGGGTAAGGGATTTTCCGTTTTAACACCCTTACCCCCTCTGGTTTGAATGAGACACTTGAATATAATAATTATTGAATACATACATAAACAATGAGTATTTAAATGTATACCCCTCCATTTTTATATATTTGGTTCTCCTCTACACGTCTCTTTTATATATGTCTCTCCTATATATATCTCTTCGATGTTATGATTTTTTATCCTACGTATATATCATTTAAGATAAATGTTTTTATATGGTTTATCATATTTATTAATTGCTCTCTGGTATTACAGTATGAGTGGATCATTTATTTGAGATTTTGAGATTCTTCATCCCCATATATATATATATATTTTTTTTTTCTCATTAATAGATTTTTCATTTTATAGTAATAAATATTAATTTTTATTAATTGTATTTTAAGCTTTTAGTATACATTTCCTTTATTGTCTATTACTTAGATCACCTACACAAGATATTCTCGTGCCCATATAGTCAATGTTGGTAGCGCTGTCATCTAAACCCCTCCTCCCCTTTTTTAGTCCCGTCCAGTAGTGCTCTCAATGTGCGTTCCAGATCGGAACGCACATAGTTGAATCATGGGTCACATGACTATTTGTTTTTATTTGTTTTTTCTTCATATCGGATATATGTTTTGAAATTTAAAAATACACATCCTCATATATATATATATATATATATATATATATATATATTCCTTTTGTTTGGATTTTTTGACGTTTTATTTATTCCATTGATCTTGCGTTCCAACCTGGAACGCACGATCCTAACCATGTGACCGGAAGTTTCAATACATATGGGTTCGTTATGAGTTTACCCTTGCAATTTATTTTAATTCACTTGAATATTGCTTTTATTTAGTACGCTTGATTTTGCTATATTTATTGTGAATTTGTTGGGTCCTGAACTCAACTATTTCTGTTTGTCGTTTATTTTTAATATTCTGTGCGTTCCACGGTTGGTGCGCAGCGTCGCTTCCGGTCCCGTCTCAGATGAGTACCGGAAGTGACCTGCCCCCCTCCTTTGGCGCGAAAAAGGAATGCACATGTCCCATATGAGGTTGTATATATACATGTAAGTGTTTTACATTTATTTATGCCATTTGCTCCTGAAGAAGGGGATTATTTCACTCCCCGAAACGCGTTGAGCTATTTTATGTAAATAAATCATATTGATATCTACCACTAAAGAAGCCCTAGACTCTTCCATCCAAGGGACGTGGTATATCTAACACCATTACAAGCGATCTCAGCGAGGGAGGGACAGGTACGGGTGTATTATGTTTATCCCAGTACCCCCCTCCCTGGTGAAGTAAGTGGACTTTTACATGCGGATTTCGTATTGGTGTTCTTTATCATTTATACCACTGTATTTGATCCGGCATCACCCTTTCACTCACCATTTATGTTGCCGACCAATAGAGACCATCCGGTTTTCTGGCTGCTTCATTAGCATTCATCTCATCCTTATTTTATAGTTATATTTATCATAGTTCTGATTGCTCTTCTGGCATCACCATACAAACACTATCGTTATAGTGTGCACTACTCTCTTTGGGACCACTAGATATCCACCCACATTGGCGCACCACTATTCTTTTTTTACCTCTACACACACTAATTAGCCAATTAGCGTGCGGGGAGGTACTGGCATTCACTGTAATGCCAGTAGCCATGTTAGCTACTGGCATTACAGTGATTGGCTGGCCGGGAATGCGTCATTGGGTGCTATAAAGCACCCGGCGACATGTGACCGGAGCATACCGAGCCAGGGACAGCTGCTGCAAGCAGAGACAGACAGTGTAGGGAGAGAGGCACGCTAGGCAGGGATAGAAATCGCTCAACAAAGGCCCAAAAGCCCTTTTAAGGGCTATTATATCTGGCACAAACCAATATTTTATTATTTTTGAGGACTTTAAAGGTGGTGAAAATAGCGCTAGGTGGCCTGCCATTAATGCCACATGCGCTGCTGCAGCAAGGAGGGACATACACAGTATGGAGCGAAGCACGCTAGGCAGGGATAGAAATCGCTCAAAAAAGACCCAAAAGCCCTTTTAAGGGCTATTATATCTGGCACAAAGCAATATTTTATTATTTTTGGGGTGTTTAAAGGTGGTGAAAATAGCACTAGGTGGCCTACCATTTATGCATCATGTGCTGCTGCTGCTGCATGCTGTAGGATACTCTCTGTATACTATATACCTGACATACTTTGCTATAATTTCTGCTGTTAAGCTCGCAGTACTTCTTTTGCCTCTTGCTGTATAACATTTGCACAAGGAGGGACTTGTGTAGGGATAGAATTTCTATAGGTGGGGTTAGTATCATTGTTCAAAAGACACAAAAGTCCATTGTTAAATCCTTCTGCATTTTTTTTTTTTGGAGGCAAAAAGAACCCAAGTGTGCCCTGTCAGTAACACTAGGTGCACAGCGTATTAGAACCGTTCAAAAGGGGGCGTGGCCTGGCCAGTGATGTAGTAGGCAGCAGCGGCGCGGAGCTCCCGGCTTACCTCTGCTAATCCTCCTCCATTCTCCTGTCTTTTCGGACATCCAACATCCTATCGGGCAGCGGAGGTGTTCCTGATCCCCCGTACGCTTGGTGGAGTCAAGATGAGGTGCAACAACAAGAAGGAGAAGGATCCTAAGGAGCCTGGACCTTCTGCTACGCCGAAACAAGATGGCGCCGCGGACCTCGTCACTGCTGAGGCGCGAGCGCTGGAGATGGCTGCGCGCCTTGGAAAATACGCCCGCACCTCTCCGGTGCACCTCTGGGCTGACTTTGGAGGAGACAGGTACCGAAAAAACTCTGTTGGGTACTACAGATAATGCTGTAGGGGACAGTAATGCTATGGATGATATCAGCGCGCCATTACCAGGCCCTGCGGCCTACTCTACTGTCCTTCAGAAGCAGCCTATAGCTTCTTCCACTCCGATTGTGGCGGTTGGTGAACCCACCATTAAAGATATATATGCTGCAGTAACGGCAAGCAATTCCTCACTCAATACCCTTACAATGCATATGGGGAATCTACAAGAAAATGTATCTCTTATTAGACAAGACTTGCAGAAAGTAAATGAAAGAATTAAAGAAGTGGAGGAACGGGTTAGTTCCATTGAAAACCAAATGCCTCCGGTAAAGAGAGATATCGGCAGAATCATACATAATGTATCCTTATTGATGTCTAAAACGGACGATCTTGAGAACCGTTCCCGTAGGAACAATCTAAGATTGGTCGGTGTTCCTAAAAAAATGGAGGGCCCTGATCCTGTTTTATTTTTTGAAGATTGGCTTACTGACAAATTTGGAAAGGATTCTCTGTCACATGCCTTCGCCATTGAAAGAGCGCATAGAGTGCCATTCCGTTCTCCTCCACCGGGGGCTCCCCCGCGCCCAGTTTTACTCAGGCTTCTACATTTTCGTGACAGAGATCTCATACTCCTCAAAGCAAGAGATCATCCTGATTTGTCCATTAACCCCTTCTACCCCGGAGGCTTTTTCGGTTATGCATTTTTGTTTTGCGCTCCCTGCCTTCAAACAGCTATAACTGTTTTATTTTTCTGTTCACATAGCTGTATGAGGGCTTGTTTTTTGCAGGACAAGTTGTACTTTCCAACGCCACCATTTAATATTGCATATGGTGTAGTGGGAAGCGGGAAAAAAATTCCAAATCGGGTGAAATTGCAAAAAAAAGCTATTCCGCTACAGTTCTACGTGTTTCTTATTTATAACGTTCGATGTTCATTAAAACTGACCAGTTACTTTCATTCTACTGGTCAGTACGAATCCGGCGATACCTAATATGTATAGTTTTTCCTGCGTTTTGATAGTGATAAAATAATTATAAAGTTGGCCTTTTTTTTTTTTTTTTGGTTGTCATATCTTGACCCCTATAACTTTTTGGTATTTATGTGTACGGAGCTGCATGGGGGCTCATTTTTTGCAGGGCGATCTGAAGTTTTTATTGATACCATTATGGGGTGTGTATGACTTCTTGATCACTTTTTATTTAATTTTTTTTAGAAAAAAAAACAAAAAAACCCAGCGAATCGCCATTTGGATGCTTTTTCCCGCCACACAATTCGCCGTATTGGAATTTTTTTTTATATTTTAAAAGTACGGGTGTTTTCGGTCACGGTGATACCCATGATGTCTATATTTATTGTTATTTAGGTATTTATTTTTTCATTATACAGAAAGGGGGGTGATTTAAACTTTTATATATTTTTTATTTTTTATATATTTTTTTACATTTTTTTTTTAAAATTTTTGTGATTATATTATATTATTATATATATATATTAAATATGAGCTAATATATTGTGTTTTTTTTCTTTATGATCAATCAGGGATTTACTAGATGGAGTTAAATCCAAAAATTGCTCATTTCTTATCCTGGCCTGCCATCTAGTGGCCAGAATAAGAATTGCAGTTTGAAAACTGTAATCCTCACCAGCGAGGCTTACAGTTTTCATATGGTGTACAGACACCCCGATTGGCCACTCGGGGTGTCTGTACACCACCCAGAAGCGTAGGCTTCCGGGTCCAGACGCATCCTGATGCCGTGACACGTGATCACGGCATCAGAAGGCCCAGGAAGATGCCGCTGATGGCGGTAAGTAGCGGCAAGTCTCTGCTGTTAGAAACAGCAGAGACTTGCTGGCCATGACGCCCGCCGCACCCGCGAGCTGGCGTCATTTCCCCGCACCGCACCAACGCCGTACATGTACGGCGCTGGTCGGGAAAGGGTTAATGGCAGCAAAATATCTATATTTCCTGACTTCTCTGCGGAAGTCCAACGTAGAAGAGCCAAGTTTCAAGAAATCAAGCGGTGTCTTCGTGATCTTCAGCTTCCATACTCCATGATGTACCCAGTTATGCTACGCGTGGTAGCCTTCGGAGAAGTTTGTATGTTTGACCCGCCATTGGATGCTGCACAGTGGTTGGAAGTTCATGAACGCTCTCTCAAGTCACTGAAAGCTGCGGGTTGAAGATATTTGAATATGTCTACCATAAGGATGAGTGGGACTTTCCTAGTTTCCTCAGCAGATTGTCCGGATAAGTGACTCTATGTGTCTGCAGATCTACTTTTTCTTGTTTCCTTTTCTTCCCCATGTCTTCCCTCCTCTATTCTTTGCTGTCTAACCCGGCTTTTTCTTCTATCCTGCTCCCTACTTTCTCTGGTTCTCATCAAAATGTCTCTGATTAAGATATAGTATTACTGCTTACTGCTCTAGGCCTGTAGGTCTATCGATATTTCTTTTTTCTTCCCTGCCTTTCCTTCATTTTATGGTCTATCTTACCCTGCTTGCTCTGCTATCCTGTTCCCCTCGGTTGTTTTTTTTTTTTTTGTTTTATACATATCCATTTTTTGTTTTTTACAACTGATGGTGCTCTAGACCTTTGTGCTATCTGAGATCACATATATGGGGGTTTTGATAATCCTGTCTGCTAGGCAGTTTGTGCTCGATGTTCATGTCTCCGTCATGATTCATGATGCTTGATTTCTCTCTTTTATCTGTCAGTATGTCAATAACATTGGGGGTGGGCCGGGGTCTCAGTTTTGCTTTGTTTTTTGCACAATCTGATATTGCACTGCTGCATTCTGGTTTCAGGAAACTGTGTGTTTCCCTCCATTTTTATTCCTCAGAGACGTTTTTTTTTGTGTTCGTCATGTGCAATATGTTTCTGTTAATATCTCAGGTTTCTGGGGTTTTTGGGTGGGGGGGTGGGACTGACGGGGAGACGGCTATACTTAGAACTTTTGCTTCAGTCTTCTTATGTTTTAGGGCAGCCTTGACTTGCTCCAGTTATCCTGTATCACTATGGATCTGCTTTGATAATGGGGGATAAGCTTAATATCATAGGTTGGAATATGCGGGGGCTGGGTGAGGCAAATAAAAGAACTGTGGTCTATCTGGCGTTGCAGCGATACCAGCCGGCTATTGTATGTTTGGCGGAAACGCATCTGATTCCTGCCACTACGAGACTACTGAGAAGATCTTGGGTGGGGCACTCCTTTCATTCCACCTTTACTACACATTCTAGAGGTGTGAGCATCCTTGTCCATAAAAATGTGCCATTTGTTTGTCACTCCTCTGTTAGTGACCAGATGGGCAGGTTTGTCTGCTTACATTGTACCTGCTATCGCTTTTCTATTATACTGGTAGCTGTTTATATTCCGCCACCATACAATAGCACGGTTATCAGGGATGTGATGTCCTTTGTAGAAACCTGCCCTATATGCCCTATCTTGTTTGTAGGTGACTTTAATGTTTGTACCACTCCGACTCTGGATAGATTTGGCAGCCAAAACCCGATGGGCACTGCTAGTGACACCACATTTACTAAATTACTGGCAGAATTGCATCTTGTTGATGTTTGGCGGATTCGTAATCCTGATGTCTGTCAATATTCTTGCCACCCCGTATCGCATAATACCTTATCCAGAATAGATTTGGTTGTGGGCACCCCGGATCTTGTCCATAGTGTCTGATATTGAATATCTACCTTGGAGCCTCTCAGTCCATTCTCCCGTTCGAGTCTCCCTTAAACTGGCCCCGAGGAATCCGTTTGGGGTTGGTGTCTGGAAACTTAATCCCTTCTGGATACAATTGGTAGATGGAGGGAATGAGCTTAAAGAACAGATTGTAAATTTCTTTCGCGTAAATGAGGGATCAGCATCCAAAGGAATCATATGGGACACGTGCAAGGCATATCTTAGTGGCCTATTTATCTAACGTATTAGTAGACATAAAACAAAATCTAGGCAAAGGCTGGTGGAGATACAGCGCACAGTAGTAGAGACAGAGGCTCAATATATTGCTGCACCTTCTTCTGTTACGGAAGCTTCCTGGATGGTGGCCCAGCGTCAGCTAAAGGATAATCTCCTCTTATCAGCGGACCATAAACGGTTCTTTTTACAACAAAAGTACTTTGAAGCGGGGGAGAGCTCAGGTAAACTTCTTGCCCGAATCGCGCATGCTCAGGAAGGTATTTCTAGAGTCTTGGGTGTTCGGGATGCTTCGGGTTCTTTGGTTTCTGAGGATGAAGAGATCCTACAAGTTTTTCATACCTATTACCACTCTTTGTATAAATCCAGACTGGGAAAAAGTAAGGAAGATATAGCTACTTATTTAAATGGGCTATCGCTTCCGACATTAACAAAAACTGATTCTGCTTTTTTAGATAAGCCTTCGGCGCTGAAGGAATTAGAGGCGTTGAAGACCTTTCCTATTGAGAAGGCCCCTGGAGTAGACGGGCTACCAGCAGAACTCTTTAAGAAATATAGTAATGTACTTCTGCCCCACTTACTTGATGTCTATTTAGAAGCTTTTCAGAGTGGTAGTTTGCCGGACTCTATGAAAGAAGCTATCGTGGTAGTACTCCCTAGACCTGGGAAGGATCCGACTCGTAGATTCGTATCGACCTATTTCGTTCCTGACTTCTGATATCAAGATACTAGTGAAAGTGTTGGCAAACAGGGTTCAGTCTGTTATAACAACGATCATTCATAGTGATCAGTGTGGATTTATGCCGGATAAGTCGACCTCAATTAATCTAAGGCGACTATTTCTGAATATTCAGAGAAGGAAGGAGTTTATGGGACATAGGGCTATCCTCTCGTTAGATGCAACTAAAGCATTTGACAGCATTGAATGGATTTATCTTTGGGAAGTACTAAGGCGTATGGGGTTTGGCAATACGTTTATTAAGTGGGTCCAATTACTATATCATCAACCTAGGGCGCGTGTTAGAGCTAATGGTACTACATCGCCATCTTTTCTATTGGAAAGGAGTACTAGGCAGGGTTGCCCACTGTCTCCTCTCCTCTTCGCTATAGCAATTGAACCCCTGGCATGCGCGATTCGGGCATCGGATCAGATAATAGGATTTCCTTTGGGAATGAGGGAAGAACGCATTTCATTGTATGCAGATGATATGCTTATTTATCTGGGACAGGTGGACCAGTCAATTCAGCCTATTATGTCTTTGATTCAGGAGTTTGGTGACAGGTCTGGTTTGAGGATAAACTGGGACAAGTCAGTTATGTTTCCTTTGATCCCTCATAATATGCCTGCTTGTTCAGCTCAACTACAAGTTTCCACCTCCTTCAAGTACTTGGGGATTGTTGTCTCAAGAAATGTGCGTAATTACATTAAAGATAATATTGACCCCCTATTGCTTTCTTTAACAGGGAAGATTAATGTATGGTGCAAGCTACCTATGACGGCCATTGGCAGAAGTAATATACTTAAAATGATTGTCATGCCAAAGCTTCTTTATATTCTGCATAATTCCCCAATCTGGATCCCGCTGAGGATATTTTTTAAAATCAACACTCTATTTAGACAGCTAATTTGGAAAAAGAAGGCTGCTAGAATTAAACTGGAAACCTTGCAACGGGGAAAAGGGGAGGGGGGACTTGCAATTCCTAACCCCTTCTTATACTTTTTGGTTGCCCAGATGCAACAGCTTGGGGGTTGGGATACCTCTATAGGGAGAAGTGGGGCAACTCCTAAAATAGTGACGCATGTGACTAAATGTATATCCCCGGTTGAGATTTTGGAAAATAGTGGGTTACTGAATGGTGCAGACGTAATGCCTGCATTACTTCTCATAAACAAAATGAGGCAAACGTGCAAAAAGCTATTGTCTATTCAAGGTTTTACCAGGGTTACTCCACTTTGGAAAAACCCATTGCTACCCGAGATATTTCGGTTGGTGGGTTTTTCACCGTGGAAACACAGCGGTGTTATTTTTCTACATCAGTTGCAGAAGGATGGTAGCATGAAATCCTTTGACCAATTGAAAGAGGAATTTCTGCTTCCCAGGCAGTTTTTCTACCAGTTTTTGCAGTTGCGCCATGCTTACCAAGCACAATCTAAGCTAGATCCGCTAGTATACGCTCCAGTACCCCTATCGCAACAGTTGCTTTCTGGAACCTCAACGAAGGGCATGATATCCTTAGTATATAGACATTTATTTGTTAAAGCCATGGGTGGAACCCCCTTATCTGTAAAAACCAAATGGGAAAAGGATGTGGGCCCATTAACGGATGACCAATGGAAACATGTTCTAGGTCTGACGCCTCAGCTGGCGGTATGTGAGGGTCAAAGAATGTCCCAATTATTGCTACTACATCGGGTATATAAAACACCTATGTTCCTTTTTAAAATAGGAGTCAGAAATGACTCCTTATGTCCTAGATGTGCTTATTCTTCTGCCACATTACTACATATGTTTTGGGATTGTGATATGCTCCATAACTTCTGGAAAGCCTTACTGGAGCTTATTAGAAAGGTATATCATGTGGAGATTCCTTATAGCCCTAAGTCATGCGTTCTGGGTATATTGAATGTCAGGAATTATACTAAGAGATTGGGTATTCAAAGAATACTGTTTCAGGCGCGTGTATTAATTGCTAAACATTGGTTACGGCCACAACCTCCTTCTATTTCAGAATTTCTGAACAGAATGGCGTTGATCTTGAGATTGGAAAAAGGGGTCTATATTAAACGAAACTGTGAAAAAAAGTATCATGCGATATGGGAAAAGTGGAGGTCAGCTATTCTGGACGTCCCCGAGTCCTAAATTCTTCATGATGGTATTTGTTAAAGGTGGTCCGCTACTGTAAGACTATAGGTCTTTATGCAGGCAGAAAGGGAAGGGGAAGTGGGCGTGCTGCTGATGGTGAACGCAGAGGCGAAGGCTCAGGGTGCGGTGAAGCTGTGCCTGCTGGCAGAGCCCAAGAGACAAAGTCATCCACAATTCATAGCTTCATGTCACAGTTTGCAGGGCGGCGCAAGACACAACTCTTGTCGCCACACCAGTGCGAGCAGGTAGTGGGTTGGATTTCAGCTGATAATGTTTCCAGTCGGTTGAGCACCAGCCTCTCTTCCACAAAGTCCAGTCTCAGTAGCCAAGATTCTGGGCAACCGCATCCTCACCCTGATCCTCCTTCCTCCCACCATGCAGAGTCTGAACAAATAAATAATCCCACATTAGGATATACCGAGGAGCTTTTTTGATCACCGTTCCTTGGCTTGGGCCTCTCGCCAAGGCAACTTGAAGTGGGACATGAGGAGATATTGTTCCCTGATTCCCAACCTATTGAGCAAACACAGTCTGAAGAAGATGACGGTGGGGATCGGCAACTAGCGTCTCAAGAGGTGCATGATGATGATGAGACATAGTTGCCAATAAGTCAAGGGCAATTGGTGTCTCAAGAGGTTGTGGATGAGGATGATACGCAGTTAAGTCAGGTTCTTGTTTGTTCACCATGTCTGGAGGAGGACCAGAGTGAGGATGTGGAAAAGGAGGTGGTGGACGATGAAATAGCTGACCCAACCTGGGAAGGTGGCAAGCCAAGCGAGGACAGCAGTACAGAGGGGGAGGGATCCGCAGCAGCGCAACAGGCTGGAAGAGGCAGTGGGGTGGCAAAAGGGAGAAGGCAGGCCATGCCAACCAGGCCCGCAACTGTTCTCCGGAGCAGCCCCTTGCGGGAAGCTCCCTTGCCGAGGCTTAGGTGTTCCGCAGTCTGGTGGTTTTTTTAGGAAAGTGCTGACGATAAACGTATTGTAATTTGCAACCTGTGCCGTACCAAGATGAGCAGGGGTGTAAACACCAGCAACCTGACCACCACCAGCATGATCCATCACATGGCAGCAAAGCACACTAAAAGGTGGGCCGAACGCCTGGGTCCACGATCTGTGTCTGCAGGTCACACCACTGCCTCCTCTTCCCCTCTGTTACGTGCTGTCCAAGACGCAGGCCCAGATGTCTCCCGCCCTGCACCTGGACCTTTACAGGAACCATCAGCCAACAGGTCCACTTCAATGTCCCAAAGCAGCGTTCAAATGTCCTTACCCCAGGCATTTGAACGCAAGTGCAAATACCCTGCTACCCACCCACAGGCCATAGCTCTGATCGCGCAACTTTTCAAGTTGCTGGCCCTGGAAATGTTGCCGTTTAGGCTGGTGGACACTGAGGCCTTTCGTAGCCTGATGGCGGCGGCTGTCCCTCGTTATGTAGTCCCCAGCCGCCGCTATTTTTCCCGGTGTGCCATCCCTGCCTTACACCAGCATGTGTCCAGAAACATTGCCCATTTCCGCAAGTCACCGACAGCTTCAGCCGGCCTGGCAACGCTGCAGCAGCGCTTGCGGTTGATGGCTCACCGACTGCTTTGCGACCTGAGCATGCGATGGAATTCCACCTTCCACATGTTGAATAGGCTTTGTGAGCAGCAGAGAGCAGTAGTAGAATACCAGCTGCAACACGGTCGGTGCCTTTCTAGTCAGCTTCCGCTCTTCACAAGCGACGAGTGGGCATTGTTGTCTGACCTCTGTGAGGTGTTACACAACTTTGATGAATCTACACAGATGGAGAGCGGCAATAATGCAATTATCAGCGTAACCATCCCACTTCTGTGTCTACTAAAAAGCTCGATGCTCACAATAAAGGCCGATGCTCTGCGTGTGGAAGAGGTGGAAATGGGGGAAGACCCTACACAGGGTGATAGCCAGACCACCCTCGGTTTGTCTGCTCAGTGCCAATTGAAGGAGGAGGAGGAGGAGCAGGAGACGGTTGCCACCGCTACACAGGGTTGCCATACCACGTTTACACCATCTCTTTGGTGTGGATGGGCTGAAGAGGAGGAAGAGGCCGAGGAGGATATTGAGAGTCATGCTCCTGGTGGGGAGAGTGAAGACTTGTCTGTTGGGACTTTGGCACACATGGCTGACTTCATGCTATGCTGCCTTTCCCGTGACCCTCGAGTTATACGCATATTAGGCAACAACGATTACTGGTTGTTCACCCTTCTCGACCCCCGCTACAAAGAGAACTTCCCATCTCTCATCCTGTGGTGGAGAGGACAAGTAAAATGTTGCAATACCAGAAGGCCCTTGTTGAAAAATTGCTCCACAAATTTCCATCTGACAACGCTGGTGGCAGAGTATGTAGTTCCTTGGCCACCCGAGGAGGGGAGATGAGGAGAATCTACAGCAGTTCCAACAAAGGCAAGGCGACACTCCCCAAGGCCTGGGACAGTTTTATGACACCCCGCCAGCACCCTTACCCTGAAGAGCGGCCTAGTGTGACAAGGAGGGAAAAGTTTTGGAAGATGGTAAAGGAGTACCTAGCTGACTGTGTCAACGTCCTCAGCGATCCCTCTGTGCCGTATAATTATTGGGTGTCTAAGCTGGATGCGTGGCACGAACTGGTGCTCTACGCCTTGGAGGTGCTAGCCTGCCCTGCCGCCAGCGTTTTGTCTGATCGGGTATTTAGTGTCACTGGGGGCATAATTACTGATAAGCGCATCCGCCTGTCAACTGAAAATGCTGATAGGTTGACGCTTATCAAAATGAACAAAGCCTGGATAGCGCCTGACTTCTCTACTCCACCAGAAGAAAGCGGCTTAACATGAAGGAACCTTAAATCTGGCTTTTAGGGTGTATTTAATACACTGTATTATCATGTACCCCTTCCTCTTCTCGTCCTCTTCTTTCTCTTCCTCCATCATATGAAACTGCTTATTAGGCTGCCCTCGAAGTCCACCAGCTGGGCCTGCACACAAATTTTTTAGCCGGTCAGCTCACCAGCTGGACCTGCACCCTAATATTTTAGCCGGTCAGCTCACCAGCTGGGCCTGCACCCTAATTTTTTAGCCGGTCAGTTCACCAGCTGGGCCTGCACCATAATTTTTTAGCCGGGCAGCTCACCAGCTGGGCCTGTACCATAATTTTTTAGCCGGGCAGCTCACCAGTTGGGCCTGAACCATAATCTTTTAGCCGGGCAGCAACCAGCTGGGCCTGCACCATAATTTTTTAGCCAGGAAGCTCACCAGCTGGGCCTGCACCATAATTTTTTAGCCGGGCAGCTCACCAGTTGGGCCTGAACCATAATCTGTTAGCCGGGCAGCTACCAGCTGGGCCTGCACCATAATTTTTTAGCCAGGAAGCTCACCAGCTGGGCCTGCACCATTATTTTTTAGCCGGGCAGCTCACCAGTTGGGCCTGAACCATAATCTTTTAGCCGGGCAGCTACCAGCTGGGCCTGCACCATAATTTTTTAGCCAGGAAGCTCACCAGCTGGGCCTGCACCATAATTTTTTAACCGGTCAGCTCACCAGCTGGGCCTGCATCATAATTTTTTTGCCTGTAAGCTCAACAGCAGGCCCTCAACCATAATGTTTTACACGCTCAGCTCTGCTACATGTCACTTATAATGTTTCAGACATTCAGCTAAGCGGCATGTCAAAAATAATTTTTAACATGCTCAGCTCTGCTACTTGGCACTTATAATGTTTCAGACGTTCGGCCTCGCGGCATGTCACCCGTAAAAAATTTTTACGGTCAGCTCGGCAGCAGCATGTCAACCTTAAATTTGGGACAGTTTGATGAGCGGCAGCGTGTCACCTGTAAATTTTTGGGACGTTCTGCTCGGCAGCAGCGTGTCAACCTTAAATTTAGGACAGTTTGATGTGCAGCAGCGTGTCAACCTTAAATTTGGGACAGTTTGTTGGGCAGCAGCGTGTCATCCTTACATTTTTTTTACCGTCAGCTCAGAAGCAGCATGTCAACCTTAAATTTGGGACAGTCTGATGGGCAGCAGCGTGTCAACCTTAAATTTGGGACAGTTTGATGAGCAGCAGCGTGTCACCCTTAAATTTGGGACAGCTTGATGGGCAGCAGCATGTCACCCATAAATTTTTTTGACGTTCTGTTCGACAGCAGCGTGTCAACCTTAAATTTGGGACAGTTTGATGGGCAGCAGCGTGTCAGTGAAGTTGACTTGCCAAAAAAACTGTGAATTCGTGTTTGTGGGGTTGTTCATTTTAAATAACTATTTGCGGCGTTATTCGCCATACAAACAGAAAAGCGTGATATTGTGCTAACGTAGTCAGTGAAGTTGACTTGCCAAAAAAACTGTGAATCTGTGTTTGTGGGGTTGTTCATTTTAAATAACTATTTGCGGCGTTATTCGCCATACAAACATTAAAGCGTGATATTGTGCTAACGTAGTCAGTGAAGTTGACTTTCCAAAAAAACAGTGAATCCGTGTTTGTGGGGTTGTTCATTTAAATAACTATTTGCAGTGTTATTCGCCATCCAAACAGAAAAGCGTGATATTGTGCTAACGTAGTCAGTGAAGTTGACTTGCCAAAAAAACAGTGAATCCGTGTTTGTGGGGTTGTTCGTTTTAAATAACTATTTGCGGCGTTATTGGACATCCAAACAGAAAAGCCTGATATTGTGCTAAAGTAGTCAGTGAAGTTGAATTGCCCAAAAAAGAGCTAAGACGTGGTTCTGGGCTCGTTCCTTTTAAATCGATAGTCGCAGCGTCAGTCGCTGTAAAAAAAGAAAAAAAAAAAAAAAAGGTTATATTTTGGGTTGTGTTTTGGGAAAAAAAATCAAACTTCCTCGGCGAAGTTGAATTGGCCAGAAAACAGTTAATAGGTTTTTTTGCAGTTGTTCATTTTAACTAAGTATTTTTGGCGTCATTCGCCATCCAAACAGAAAAGCGTGATATTGTTCTAACGTAGTCAGTGAAGATGAATTGCCCAAAAAAGAGTTAAGACGTGGTTCTGGGCTTGTTCCTTTTAAATCGATAGTCGCATCGTCAGTCGCTATATAAACAAAGTGTATAGTGCTGTGCAGTAACCATTTGTACTGCAGTACAGTAACCCATTGTTAACACACTGTGTAGGTGACATTTTTTCTGAAAGAAATAGTTAAGCCGTTGTGTAAGGCAGTGAGCAAAGTATAGTTTTCGGGGGTATTCTTCATTTTATTTTATTTTAAATTTTTTTATGAAACAGGATGTCAGACAGAGGGGTGAAAGGCCCTTCACAGGGGAGGGGCAGTGGCACAAATTTTTCGGGAACAGGCACAGGTCTCAGCAGATGAAGGGGACGTTGCGAGACCACAGCTACCAGTGTCATCTAGTGGTCGTGTGTTGACCACCAACCCAGATGTTCTTGAATGGTTGACTCGGTCATCCACTTCCTCCCAGATGACATCTGAAACCCCCAGCCAAGAGTCGGTGGGTTCGTCAAACACAACCCTTAGTTGGCATGGGCCTGGAGCAGCTCCAGTGCCCTCACCTGTCCTCAACCTGCCTCTGTCCTTTTCGGTTCCCTCAGCCAGAGAAGTACTATATGCTATGGGCTCTGCGCCACTATACAGCGAGGACGAACTACTTGAGGACAGTCAGCAGCTACTGGGAAGCCAAGAGGTGGGGCAGAAATCCACTCCTTTCAGTAGGCGGTCAAGTACTGATGAGGAGAGTGTAGTGGGAGGTGATGTTGAGAGCGGTCAGGCTTTGTACACCGAGACAGTTGAGGAGGACATTTGCGTCGTGCAAACTGTAGTTGATGATAATGTAGACGATCACACTTGGGAGCCGGGTGAAGCAAGGGCTTCATCATCATTATCATCATCTGCAGACGAGACTGACAGCTTGCGCGTCAGGCAGCGGTGCAGGCAGCAAGTCGGTAGTGTGGCCGTTAGTCAGCGGAGTGGCAGCATTGCGTGGTCGGGAGCCAAACGAGCACGGGGTAGACCGCACTCTTCGCAAGTGCTTTCCGGCCTTGAAAAGAGCGGTGCAGGGGCTCAGCCAGGCAGCGGAGGTACTACTCCGTCAGTGCGGAGTGTTGGTGGTAAAATCGCCTACTCGGCGGTGTGGAATTTTTTTTTGTTAAGACGCCTGAGGAGGTGAACATGGCTATATGTAGAATCTGTGGTCAGAAAGTGAAGCGTGGCCAGGGTGCTAATGTTGGCACCATGGCCC
>ONZH01022600.1:0-99764 GCA_900303285.1 Rhinella marina | reverse complement strand
CCCAAGAGGTGAGACGTCTTAAAATTTTTGTGGAGGCCCAAGAGGTGAGACCTCTTAAAAATTTTGTGGAGGCCCAAGAGGTGAGAACCTCTTAAAATTTTGTGGAGGCCAAGAGGTGAGACCTCTTAAAAATTATGTGGAGGCCCAAGAGGTGAGACTCTTAAAAAATTATGTGGAGGCCCAAGAGGTGAGACCTCTTAAAAATTATGTGGAGGCCCAAGAGGTGAGACTCTTAAAAATTATGTGGAGGCCCAAGAGGTGAGACCTCTTAAAATTATGTGGAGGCCCAAGAGGTGAGGTGACCTCTTGAGAAAAATTTGTGGAGGCCCAAGAGGTGAGACCTCTTAAAATTATGTGGAGGCAAGAGGTGAGGCCCAAGAGGTGAGACCTTTAAAAATTATGTGGAGGCCCAAGAGGTGAGACCTCTTAAAAATTATGTGGAGGCCCAAGAGGTGAGACTCTTAAAAATTATGTGGGGCCCAAGAGGTGAGATGTGGAGGCCCAAGAGGTGAGACCTCGTAAAAATTATGTGGAGGCCCAAGAGGTGAGACCTCTTAAAATTATGTGGCGGCCCGAGAGGGAGCCTAATTGTGGGCCAGAGGGACCTCTTAAAAATTTTGTGGAGGCCCAAGAGGTGAGCCATAAATATATAAATTTTTTTATTTACGGAGCAATTCTACGGCGGTTAAGGAGGAGGAGGTGGAGGAGGAAATGGCACTTCATACAGATGGCACTTCACTTTTGGCTGCTTTCCACTGTTGGAGAAGCAAAGTCCGGGTCAATCCACTTGCTGTTCATTTTGATTAGCGTCAGCCTGTCGGCACTGTCGGTTGACAGGCGGCTGCGCTTATCGGTTATAATGCCCCCGGCTGCGCTGAACACCCTTTCGGATAGCATGCTGGCGGCAGGGCAGGCAAGCACCTCCAAGGCGTACAGGGACAGTTCCAGCCACGTGTCCAACTTGGAGACCCAGTAAGTGTAGGACGCCGAGGGATCGGGGAGGACAGGGTTACGGTCTGCCAGGTACTCCCGCAACATCCGCCGATACTTGTCCCTCCTGCTGATAGCGGGCCCTGCAGTGATGGAAGTTGCACGAGGGGGTGCCATGAACGTGTCTCACACCTTGGAGAGTGTTCCCCTGGTGGCTGTGGGCCTGATCGATGTTGAGGGACTCTGGGAGACCCTCTCCTCTCTGCCGCCAGCGATGGTGGGTGGGAAAATCTCCATCATGTTCTGCACGAGTTCCCTCTGGTATTCCAGCAATCGATTCGTCCTCTCCTCTACCGGAATAAAAGAGGAGACATTATCTTTATACCGGGGGTCCAGGATTGCGAAGACCCAGTACAGTTTGTTCTCCACTATCCGGACAACACGTGTGTCCGGGAAAAGCAGCCCAGCATGAAGTCAGCCATGTGTGCCAGACTCTGAATAGGCATGACCTCACTGCCCCCACCAGAAGGATCACTTGCCATTTCCTCCTCTTCCTCTTCCGCCTCCTCTCCGCCCCATCCGCGCTGAACCAATCGGACGCACACAGCCTGACTGCTACCCTCGCCGCCAGCATCCTCCTCCTCTTCCACAGCCACCTCCACGTCGTCCTCCTCCTCCTCATCCTCCTCCTGCAACTGCCACCGTGAAGCAGACAAAAGTGTGGTCTGACTGTGTAGCTCCGTTGCGTCTCCTCCTACCCCTGTCTCCTCTGCGTGCAATGCGTTCTCCCTTTTTGCGATGAGCGATTCTTTAAGGACGCATAGGAGCGGGATGGTTACGCTCACTATAGCGTCCTCGCTGCTGACCTTCTTGGTGGACTCCTCAAAGATACGCAGTACATCGCATATGTCTGCCATCCATGGCCACTCGTGGTTGGCAAACTGAGGGAGCTGAGTTGGAGGCACGCGTGGATTCATAATCTGGTACTCCATCAATGCTCTCTGCTGCTCACACACCCTGGCCAACATGGAATAGGTGGAATTCCAGCGAGTCGGCAGGTCGCACAACAGCCGATGTTCAGGCAAATGGAGGCGTTGCTGGAGTTTTTTTAAGCTAGCAGCAGCTACAGTTGACTTACGAAAGTGAGCGCACAAGCGCCGCACTTTCACCAGTAGCTCTGCCAGGTTGGGGTAAGTATTTAGAAATTTTTGGACTACCAGATTAAAAACGTGGGCCAGGCATGGTATGTGATTGAGTTCGGCAAGCTCCAGAGCCGCCACCAGGTTACGGCCGTTATCGCACACGACCATGCCTGGTCCTAGCTGCAGCGGCGACAGCCACATCTCCGTCTGCTGCAATATGGCGTCCCTCACCTCTGGGGCGCTGTGCTTCCTGTCGCCCAAGCTGATGAGCTTAAGCACCGCCTGCTGACGTCTCCCCGCACCAGTGCTGCAACGCTTCCAGCTAGCGGCTGAGGGCGATGTTAAGGCAGAGGAGGAGGAGGAGGAGGAAGAGGAGGGGGGTTTATCAGAACCCGTGCTGGCAATCTTGGGCGGGGGTGGTAGGTAGGCCGTCTCTGTTTGCGACCCCGTCCCCGCTTCCACTACATTCACCCAGTGTGCCGTCAAAGAGATGTATCGTCCCTGGCCGCAAGCGCTTGTCCACGAGTCGGTGGTCAAGTGGACCTTTGCGCTGACTGCGTACCTCAGGGCCCGCCTGATGTTACGCGACACGTGCTGGTGCATGGCGGGGATGGCACTCCGGGAAAAGTAGTGGCGGCTGGGGACGGAATAGCGAGGTGCGGCAGCCGCCATCAGGTCGCGGAAGGCCTGCGTCTCCACAAGCCTAAACGGCAACATCTCCAGGGCCAGCAGTTTGGAGATGTGGCAGTTTAAGGCTTGGGCTTGGGGGTGACTCGAGGCGTACTTCCGCCTGCGGTCGAACGCCTGCGAGATGGACAGTTGTTGGGACGAGGAGTGTGAAGGTGCTGGCGAAGAGGCGGGGGAAGGGGAGGCTGAAGGAGAAGGCCCCAAAGTAGCCGAGGCAGAGGCAGATGTGGAGGTGTCCTGGCTGGAGGTCTGGACCGCAGTGGCAGCACACAACAAAGGGGAAGAGGCAGTGGCAGCAAGACCGGGCGCAGGTTGTATTGCGTTTGCTCTCTCCCACTCAGCCCAGTGCTTGACTTCCAAGTGACGCCGCATGCCTGAGGTGGTCATATTGCTCTTCTCAGAGCCCCTACTCAGTTTTGAGTAGCAGAGTGTGCAAACCGCGCTCAGTTTGTCATCCGCACAAACATTAAAAAATCTCCACACCACAGAAGTACGAGGCCTCGATGGGGGAGCTTCGCGCGACTGCCCGCTGCCGGGAACAGCTTCGGCCCTGCTGGCTGTGGCCTCACTTCTCTGTCTGGACTGTCCTCTGCCTGTGGACATCCCTCTGCCTCTGGACATCCCTCTGCCTCTGGACATCCCTCTGCCTCTGGACATCCCTCTGCCTCTTGCTGCCTTTTTCGGTGCTGCGCAGACCACCACCTCTCCACTGCTTTCCCCGCTGGACATCACCCCTGGCCAAGTGGGGTCGGTCATTTCGTCATCCACCACCTCCTCTTCCACTTCCTCACTCTGCTCCTCCTCCTGCCCACTAGACATTCCAACAGCCTCCCTTGATGGCAACTGCGTCTCATCATCATCATCGCTCATGATAACAGATGCTGGTTCAGGGTCCACATCAGCAGGAGATGGCGAATACTCAAGTGGTTGGGCATCACTACAAACAAATTCCTGTGCTAGCTCCTGGGATTCTTCCGGCACATCTGAAAAAGGACCCGAAAAGAGCTCCTGGGAGGGGTCAATGGTGGGATGACTCTGTTGGCCAGGTGTGGAGGAAGGAGGGTCAGAGTGAGACTGTGTGGATGACTGGCTGTGGACAACTGTGTGGAAGCGCTATCGGCTATCCATTGCACCACCTGTTCAACCTGCTCAGGCCTCAACAGCGGTGTAACCCGCCCCCTGCTTAACTGTCCCATAAAGGCAGGGATTCTGGATGAGTGGGATCCTGGCTGACCCTCACCAGCACGCATTGTATCCCCACTGGCTTCAACAAGGCCACCAACAGCATTTCCACGCCCCCGTCCTCGTCCACGTCCGATTCCGCTAGCCCCCCTCCGCATTTTATTTTTTTTTGGTTACAGTATTTTGCCTTCACAGCCGTGTACTAACAGTTCAGACGGTGTGTATGAACACTACGTATATACAATTATTTTGCAAGAGAACGCAAAGTACAGGTGCCAATGAAAAGGCTTTTTTTTTAAATATATTTCTAGGTACACAGCCGTGTACAAACAGATCAGACAGTGTGTATGAACACTACGTATATACAATTATCTTGCAAAAGAACGCAAAGTACAGGTGCCAATGAAAAGGCTTTTTTTTAAATATATTTCTAGGTACACAGCCGTGTACAAACAGATCAGACGGTGTGTATGAACACTACGTATATACAATTATTTTGTAAGAGAACGCAAAGTACAGGTGCCAATGAAAAGGCTTTTTTTTTTAATATATTTCTAGGTACACAGCCGTGTACAAACAGATCAGACGGTGTGTATGAACACTACGTATATACAATTATTTTGCAAGAGAACGCAAAGTACAGGTGCCAATGAAAAGGCTTTCTTTTTTTTATATTTCTAGGTACACAGCCGTGTACAAACAGATCAAACGGTGTGTATGAACACTACGTATATACAATTATTTTGCAAGAGAACGCAAAGTACAGGTGCCAATGAAAAGGCTTTTTTTTAAAATATATTTCTAGGTACACAGCCGTGTACAAACAGATCAGACAGTGTGTATGAACACTACGTATATACAATTATTTTGCAAGAGAACGCAAAGTACAGGTGCCAATGAAAAGGCTTTTTTTTAAAATATATTTCTAGGTACACAGCCGTGTACAAACAGATCAGACGGTGTGTATGAACACTACGTATATACAATTATTTTGCAAGAGAACGCAAAGTACAGGTGCCAATGAAAAGGCTTTTTTTTTTATATTTCTAGGTACACAGCCGTGTACAAACAGATCAGACGGTGTGTATGAACACTACGTATATACAATCATTTTGCAAGAGAACGCAAAGTACAGGTGCCAATGAAAAGGCTTTTTTTAAAATATATTTCTAGGTACACAGCCGTGTACAAACAGATCAGACGGTGTGTATGAACACTACGTATATACAATTATTTTGCAAGAGAACGCAAAGTACAGGTGCCAATGAAAAGGCTTTTTTTTTAAATATATTTCTAGGTACACAGCCGTGTACAAACAGATCAGACGGTGTGTATGAACACTACGTATATACAATTATTTTGCAAGAGAACGCAAAGTACAGGTGCCAATGAAAAGGCTTTTTTTTTTATATTTCTAGGTACACAGCCGTGTACAAACAGATCAGACGGTGTGTATGAACACTACGTATATACAATTATTTTGCAAGAGAACGCAAAGTACAGGTGCCAATGAAAAGGCTTTTTTTTAAATATATTTCTAGGTACACAGCCGTGTACAAACAGATCAGACGGTGTGTATGAACACTACGTATATACAATTATTTTGCAAGAGAACGCAAAGTACAGGTGCCAATGAAAAGGCTTTTTTTTTTTTATATTTCTAGGTACACAGCCGTGTACAAACAGATCAGACGGTGTGTATGAACACTACGTATATACAATTATTTTGCAAGAGAACGCAAAGTACAGGTGCCAATGAAAAGGATTTTTTTAAATATATTTCTAGGTACACAGCCGTGTACAAACAGATCAGACGGTGTGTATGAACACTACGTATATACAATTATTTTGCAAGAGAACGCAAAGTACAGGTGCCAATGAAAAGGCTTTTTTTTTTTTATATTTCTAGGTACACAGCCGTGTACAAACAGATCAGACGGTGTGTATGAACACTACGTATATACAATTATTTTGCAAGAGAACGCAAAGTACAGGTGCCAATGAAAAGGCTTTTTTTTAAATATATTTCTAGGTACACAGCCGTGTACAAACAGATCAGACGGTGTGTATGAACACTACATATATACAATTATTTTGCAAGAGAACGCAAAGTACAGGTGCCAATGAAAAGGCTTTTTTTTTTTTATATTTCTAGGTACACAGCCGTGTACAAACAGATCAGACGGTGTGTATGAACACTACGTATATACAATTATTTTGCAAGAGAACGCAAAGTACAGGTGCCAATGAAAAGGCTTTTTTTTAAATATATTTCTAGGTACACAGCCGTGTACAAACAGATCAGACGGTGTGTATGAACACTACGTATATACAATTATTTTGCAAGAGAACGCAAAGTACAGGTGCCAATGAAAAGGCTTTTTTTTATATTTCTAGGTACACAGCCGTGTACTAACAGATCAGACGGTGTGTATGAACACTACGTATATACAATTATTTTGCAAGAGAACGCAAAGTACAGGTGCCAGTGAAAAGGCTTTTTTTTTTTTATATTTCTAGGTACACAGCCGTGTACTAACAGGTCAGACGGTGGGTATTTACACCTGGTATACAAAAAGGGTATTGCAGGCACACAGAACCCAGAACACTAGAGCCAAATAAACTGTATTTAAAAAAAAAATAAAATTCACAGCCGTATACTGCAAGATCAGATGGTGCATATACACACTAGGTATATAACAGGGTTTTGCAGCCAAAAAGAATGCAGAACAGTAGTGCCAAATATAGTTTTGTATGTAGCAGAGCACCTAATACACCACTAATGCCTCTCTCTGTCCCTACTCCAGCAGCTATCCCTGAATACAGCAACCGTTCTCTGCAGACTGTATATTGTAGTAAAGCTATCACTGTACTGCACTATAGTAGCCCTGATAAGGGCTTTTAATCACGCTCCTGCCTGTCCAACAGCTAAAACTTATCTGTCCCTTCTCCAGCCTCTGTCCCTGACTAAGTTCACGCAGCATATGCGAACGAGCAGGAAGAGCTGAGTTTTTAATATTCGAAGTCACATGGTTTTTCCAGCCAATCCATGTAGACGCTGTTTTCGCGCTGCCAGCGTGCTCCGCGGGCCTGTCATACCCATATGTCATATGTTGATTGGTGGAAAAAGAGCGCCAGGGAAGGTGGGAGGGGAAACGAATTCTAAGTGCGCCATCGCCGTTATACTCGATTGAAATCGAGTATGCCGAATAGCGTAGTATTCGATCGAATACCGGCTCGATCGAACACTACTCGCTCATCTCTAATAATAATAGCAATAATAATAATAATGACACCCACCTGCAATGGCCAGAATAGAAAAATCCGGTCCTGGCTTTTTAGCCATTCAGATACAGCAATAAACAGGGACTATCTCTGTCTCCTCCTATGCAAATGAAGGATTCTGGACCTAATGAAGGTCTCCAGCCCTGCAATGTTAGTACACCCATTACAAGATGCAGTAGAATAAGATTAAAGGGACACTATCTCGAAAAAATAAAAAAAACATGTTATAAAACATTAAAAATAGTTTTTATATGTATAATTAAGTTTATTATATGCGTATTGTGTTTTGTGTATTTACCATTTTTTTTACTTTATGGGGGGCTGCCATTTTCATAGTCACGTGTCTATGTGTCACTGAACGACACATAGACAAATGACTTACGGTCGTATGCTCCATATGCATATATGCATATACATATGCAGGCGCTTTACACATACATAGCCTGCCCCCTCCGGCGCCATGTTATTGAAGACTTCAGTAACATGACACCGGAGGGGACAGCCATTACAGCCCCGGAGTCTCCGCTCTCCCAGAGAGCAGAGACCTTGGGTAAGCCGGCAAGGGACCAATCAGATTGGTCCCTTGCCGGCAAGTGCTCCGATTGGTTAGTCTCTGCAGACTAACCAATCGGAGCGCTTCAGTACTAAAATGCCGGTTTAAACCAGGTGAGATGTCCCTGTGCACCCATATAATTTTGAGCTGTAATTACAGCTCACACTCTGCTGCTACAGCTGAAATCGGTGCTGGCAACAATTTCAGCTGTTTAACCCCATGGATGCTGTGGTCAGAAGCCACCTGCAGCATCCATGGGGTTAAGAGGGAGAGAGCTCCCTCTCTGTGCCATCGGGCCGCCGCTGCTGCAGTGGCAGTGGCCCGATGGTTACCATGGCAACCGGACGCTTTACAAAAGCGTCTTGGCTGCCATGTACCTCCTTAGTGTAACACTGATACAGTGCATTGCAATAGATTACTATTGCAATACACTGTATAGCCATCAAGCCCACTGGATCTTCAAGATCCTAATGGGTCTTGATAAGTTAAAAAAAAATGTAAAAAGAAAGTAAAAAAGTGTAAAAATAAAGTTAAAAAAAGTGTAAAAAAATAATTTTTTTTAAAAAAAAAGTCGCCCTTTTTCCCCCAAATGAAGTAAAAAAAAAAAGTAAAAAAAAGTACACATATTAGGCATCGCCGCGTCCGTATCAACCGGCTATATAAAAGCATCACATGGTCCACCCTGCCAGGTGTACGCAAAAAAAAACAAAAAAAAAACTATACCAAAACAGCCATTTTTTTATCACCTTGCCTCACAAAAAATGTAATAGCAGGCGATCAAAAAGGCGTATTTACCCAAAAATGGTACTAATCAAACCGTCATCTCGTCCCGCAAAAAATGAGCACTTGAGACAATTGCCCAAAAAACTAAAAAACTACAGCTCTCAGACAATGGAGACACTAAAAAATGTTTTTTTTTTGTTTCAAAAATGATATTATTGTGTAAAACTTAAATAAATAAAAAAACATGTTAGGTATCTCCATGTCCGTAACAACCTGCTCTACAAAATATCACATGAGTTAACCCCTCAGATGAACACAGCCCCATAGACTTAGACTTAGACTCTGAGAGTTTTAGTTTCAGAACACATTGCATGCCTGATCCCTGATATAGAAGCTTGTCACCTATCTTATTCTGCAGTTTCTGTCAGCCCCATAGACTTAGAACAAAGGGGCAGCCATCATACTTAACTGAAACTCCATTCAAACTTATCCTTGTGATAAAGAGTTTCATCATGGGGATCACAGTGGTGGGGACTCCCAGCTATCATATATTTACCACATTTCCTGAGGATAGGTGATAAATGTTCTCATGGGAAATATTGTGTTAAGCTAATTGAAGTCTCCAAAGTGAACTTCAATTGGAATTTCAGGAAAGTCACATTTCCTCACACCTCGTGGTAACAAATCAATTTTTTCTAAAAATGGTGGCTGAAAATAAAAAAAAATATGCTCACCTAATCTACTTGCTCGCGGAGAGGCCGTGTGCTCCATCTTGATTGAAGAAACGGTGCCAATAGATTTTGTTGCAGCCAAGGTAGCTTGCACCTGCGTTCTTATGTATATGTAGTAGTCAGTGTACAGCTTGTATAACAGTGTAAATTTGGTGTACCCTCAAAATAACTCAACACACAACCATTAATGTCTGAACCACTGGCAACAAAAGTGAGTACACCCCTAAGTGAAAATGGCCAAATTGTGCCCAAAGTGTCAGTATTTTGTGTGGCACCATTATTTCTCAGCATTGCCTTAACTCTCTTGTGCATACAGTTCACTAAAGCTTCACAGGTTGCCACTGCAATAATCTTCCACTCCTCCAACACGGAGCTGGTGGATGTTAGAAACCTTGCACTACTCCACCTTCCATTTGAGGATCCCCCACATATGCTCAACAGGGTTTAGGTCTGGAGACATGCTTGGCCAGTCCAGCACTTTTACCCTCAATATTTTTTTGGCAAGGCAGTGGTCGTCTTGGAGGTGTGTTTTGGTGTGTTATCATGTAGGAATAGTGTCCTGCGGCCAAGTTTCTGAAGGGAGGGGATAAGGCTCTGCTTTAGTATGTTACTGTACACTGTAGCTTCCCACAGCTGGGAGAACTTATGCAGCCCCAAACCATGACACTCCCACCTGTAGGCAAGACACACTTGTCTTTGTACTCCTCACCTGGATGCCACCACACTCGCTTGACACCATCTGAACCAAATAAGTTTATCTTAGTCTCATCAGACCACAGGCAATCCATGTCCTTAGTCTGCTTGTCTTCAGCAAACTGTTTGCGGGCTTTCTAGTGCATCATCTTTAGAAGTGGCTTTCTTCTGGGACGACAGACATAAAGACCAATTCGATGCAGTTTGCGATATATGGTCTGAACACTGACAGGCTGACCCCCCACCCCTTTAACCTCTACAGCAATGCTGGCAGCACTCATATGTCGATTTTGAAAAGACAACCTCTGGAGATGACGCTGAGCATATGCAATCAATTTCTTTGGTCGACCATGGTGAGGCCTGTTCTGAGTGGAACCTGTCTTGTTAAACCACTGTATAGTCTTGGCCACTGTGCTGCAGCTTACTTTCAGGTGATGGGAATCTTCTTATAGCCTAGGCCATATTTATGTAGAGCAACAATCCTCAGAGTTATTTGCCATGAGGTGCCATGTTGAACATCCAGTGACCAGTATGAGAGAGTGTGAGAGCGATAACACCAAATTTAACACAACTGCCAGACTTTGTAACACTAACAAGTCACATGACACCGGGGAGGGAAAATGGCTAATTGGGCACAACTTGGCCATTTTCATTTAGGGGTGTACTCACTTTTGTTGCCAGTTGTTTAGTCACTAATGGCTTATACAAGCTGCATGCTGATTACTTTACATTGTATCAAAGTATCATATCTTCAATGATGTCCCATGAAAAGATAAAATAAAATATTTACAAAAATGCGAGGGGTGTATATATATATATATATATATATATATATATATATATATATATACACACACACCAAATGTATTCATTTATTCAGTATATGTAGCATAGTGGAAATCAGACATAAAAAATGCATTATCTGGCATAGGAAATACTTGGCTTATTACTGTCAAATGCTACACTTTTCCAGTCTATTGACATCATCAGACACCCCTGTTCAATTCATTTCAGGGGATCTATCTGTAGGGAGTTGGGTTTTTCGTCTGATTGCCATTGTTTCCCCCAAATTTGATCTGACAGTCATGATACACTTTTACCTGTATAGAATAAACATGCAAGTTATGACTATATCTGTGCATGAAGTACATTCATCTTTCTCTGATGATGATTATCAAAAAATATGGTGCACGTTTCATAAGACTGTTCACTCAGCTATGATGTGAATGAAACACCTTTTGCTTTAAATGAAATTCCAGATCTTTGACAGATGGGTAGAAAATGTCTGCTTAGAGAAAGATACATATTATTGATTGCAAATATAATAGTAATTATTAGCCCCTTATTGAAAGTGAACTGCTTCTTCAGCTGCTAGGCACCCCCCTTACATTTACATAGAAGCATATTCTCTCCATGGCAATTGCAGACTTAATTACAGAAATTATACATGCCTGTGCAAAATCTCCCCTTTCTCTGTTAGCTCTACTCATCATGAGGTTAAAAAGCCTTTGAAACTAAAAAGGAAAGACAACTAGGTGATAAATCTGCGGTGTTCTTTTCATCTAAATGGAACCCAGATATGTTAATAGGCAACGTGATACTATGAATTTGTATTGTTGTTTTGGCTTGTATTTAAAAATCCCTTTTGAAAAACGGTCCCTTTGTCTGCTTTCTCCGGCACGTTGCTACCTAGAATGCTATTTTTTTCTACTCGTCATCTCAAGAATAATTCACTTATGCAAATAGGCAATGAGTGCACTATCTTGGCGTCTGCTAAGAGAAGAGCATTTTTAGCCAGATATAAATTACAGATTTTGCTTATTGTAAGATATATAAATAACGATAGGCTAAGTTTTTGTTCTGTGTTTAATGGGGTCACATTTTGGGATATAACATGCAAAATGAGAGTAAGTATTTTTTGTCCGCATCTGATCTGCATTTTTTGCGAGTTGGATGCAGACCCATTTACTTCAGTGGGGCCACAAAAAATGCAGTCAGCACTCCATGTGCTGTCCACATTCGTTTGTCCTTTCCTCGACCCTGCAAAAAAGTAGAACATATCTAATTCTTGTCCATTTTGTGAACAAGGACAGGAAATTTGTGAAGGAGTGAAAAAAAATGGCTGCACGTTCTTGGACGGCATCCGTGTTTTTCAGATCTGCAATTTGCGAGCCACAAAAACAGCTATGGCTGTGTGCATGAGCCCTAGGAAAGTGTGTACCTATACTATTCTTGTTGTCATTGTTGTGCCACTATCCTTTCACCATATTTGGAGTGCTGCCTCATTTTTCTTCTACTCTATTACTCTACTATCTATCTATTTATCTACCTGTGGCATGCCTAGGGTGTTTGGCACCCAGAGCCGGTCCTTTCTCTGGCACCCCCTTTCCCCCAATATTTTAAAAATATTGAACCTCCTCACAGTACTATTATCTTCATTGTACAACCTTCACAGTAGTTTTGTCCAGATATGTGCCCCCCTCAAGGTAGTTTTTCCCACACTGTGTCCCCTCACAATGTTTATGCCCTTACTGTACAACTTTCACAGTAGTTATGCCCACATTGTTCCCCTTTAAAGTATTTATCCCTTCATTGTGCCCCCTCACAGTATTTGTGCCCTCTCTGTGCCCCCTTCACAGTTGTAATGCCCTCTCTGTGCGCCTTATAGTTATGACCTTACTGTGCCCCCATAATTAGTAATGCCCTCTGTGCCCCTTCATGGTAGTAATGTCCAGTGTGCCCCCTTCACAGTAATAATGCCCACTTTGTGCCCCATAACAGTTATGTCCACCCCTTCACAGGAGTAATGCCCTCTGTACCCCCTTCACAGTAGTAATGCCCTCTTTGCCCCCTTCATAGTAGTAATGCCCATTGTGCCCCCTTCATAGTAGTAATGCCCTCTGTGTCCCCTTTACAGTAGTAATGCCCTCTGTGCCCCCTTTATCGTAATAATGCCCATTGTGCCCCCTTCAGAATAGTAATGCAATCTGTGCCTGATTCATAGTAATAATTTCCACTGTGTCCCTTTCACAGTAGTAATGCCCATTGTGCCCTATTCATAGTAATAACACCCATTGTGCCTTCTTCATAGTAATAGTGGCCATTGTGTCCCATTCATAGTAGTAATGCCCAATGTGCCCCCTTTATAGTAGTAATGTCCACTATGCCCCCTCCATAGTAGTAATGCTGTCTGTGCCCCCACCATAGTAGAAATGCCCATTGTGCCCCCTTCGCAGTAGTAAATCCCTCTGTGTCCCTCTGTAGTAGTAATGCCCTCTGTGCCTCCTCCATTGTAATAATGCCATCTGTGCCCCCTCCATAGTAGAAATGCCCATTGTGCCCTTTTCACAGTAGTAAATCCCTCTGTAACTACTCACCCTGTCCCGTTCCTGAAGCTCACATCCAGCTCTCCCCTGCAGACACAGATCGCCCTGTAGCACTGTGTGGGTAGGGTTTAGGCAGATTCCCAGGCTGCAGGCTCCTCCCACACAAGCCGGCAAGCTGAATGGTGGAGTAAGAAGAAGTCTCCATGCTTCACCATTCAGGGTGAGAGAGATGGAGCATAGGGAGATGAGTGAGAGGACCGCAGCTCCCTCTGCTCCAGCAATGAGCGCTTCCATCTGTATTGATGAAAGTGCTCATGCTTCAGGGCTCTGGCACCCCCTGACAGCGAGCACCCGATGCGGAATGCCCCCCCTTCCTTAGCACGCTACTGCTATCTATCTATCTATCTATCTATCTATCTATCTATCTATCCAGGTAATGTGCTGTTTTTGCAAGAAAGCAGCCGTGTTTCTCTAATCCTAGACAACCCATTTAATGCTCACAGAGAAAACATATAATGTAATATGGTACTACATCCACTTATTAATAGTAGTATTGTTATTAATAATGCTTCTTGATGCTTGGAGCTCTCTTGTAGATCATTTGTGTTTTATACAGTGATGCTGGAAGCAAAGCTGCCTGTAAAACAGATTTCACAGCTGTCTCTTTTATTCTACCCCCTGTGTGCCAGCCAATTACTGGACTGCTGTTCCAGTCAATCACTTGCAATCCTCGATTCAGTAAAGGTCTGCTAAGGTCCTTGTTCATGCATGAAAACATGGAGAAAGCATGTACACGATTCTCCCATCCCCTGCCCAGTGGGTGCCTACTGTAAGAAGCAATGTGAAAGCTGTATAATGCAAATTCCTCACACGTCATTAGTATAAAGACGTAAGTACTACATTATTTCTTATGATCAATGTCTCAGCTCACAAATGGATACACATATCATTCAACACAAGAGGAATGAAAAGCAAGAAAGTCAACCAAGCATAGAAAAAAAACTGAAAATATTAATGGAAACGGGCTGAAATAAAAATAGGTCCATGCCTCCACATGTTCTGTTTTCTGAGCACATTTAAGGCTCATGGACACATTGCCACATGGAGCCTCTAGTCTGGCACACAGTATGTAATAGGTAGTATGTCTACTCTAAAGTGTTCCTCCAACAACACATCCTTGTCTAATAGCTTTACTTCTACAGCACTTTGTTAGATATTTTATAAGGTATTAGAGCTCTATTGCTTACACAGAGCTTTGGTACCCTTCCCTCCACTCTTGACTACAGGGGGCTGATCCATATTCATCTCTGATAGACTTCAGTAAGAGCTGCATACAAGGCTTCCATTGATGTCTATAAAGCTTGTGTACAGATCAGAGCAATTCTGCTGGTTATGGGAAAAGAGGAATAGAACACCATAGTATCTGCATTTTATTTTATATTTAAAGGGTTTTTGGACATTGAAAAATACCAACATAACCATTACCCAGTTAAAGGGGTTCTTTGGGAATTATTTCAAATGGCTGTCAGAAAGGTGTCTGCAGAGCTGTCTGTGGGTGTGAGGGGGCATCACTAAACACTACACTGCTCTACAATAGATGGTAATGATGCCTATGATATGCCATCATGACTGAGCAGCCTGACAGAAACACTTACTAATATTTAGTATATGCAAGTGTCAGAGCATAGTGTATATAAGGCCCTCACTCCCCTAGGCAGCTCTGCAAATGGAGGCAACCAGTTCTCATTACATTCTAGGACAGGTTGCTGGTGGTCATTTTAAATCATTCCTGGAAAACCCCTTTAATAAAACCTCCACAGCTTCAGAGTTGCCACTCCAGCAATCCAGTTTTTGTTTACTTTCCTGCAGTGATGAGATGTCTATCCAACCATGTGACTGCTGCAGCAAATCATTGACCTCAGAAGTGTACAGCAAAAGACTGCTGATACCAATGATTGGCTGTAGTGGTCACATGATAAGACTAACATGCAGGAAAGTACTGGAGTAATGGTTATTTTGTTATTTAATGACATTTCCTAATCGTGGAAAACCCCTTAAAGTATCATATATAGGAATGTGATGTCCCTGTCTTTGGAAGATATGATGGCCCCACATGTGTCATCGTTATTTAGCAGGTTATCTGCGACGAGGTAGCAGATAATTAATAAACTTTCGATCATGATGTTTTCACGCCAGGTTAACTGTCAGTTGGTTCAGTTTCATGGTGGGATGTTATCATGAGGGGGATATTTAGTCAGTTTTGGCTGAGTCTGCATTGGTGTACTTTATCTGATGATCTCACAAAGATGATGTGGCTCGTGGCTTCCTGTGAGATCACTTCACCATTTCATATGGAAGATAAGAAGTCAGTTCAGACAATACTACACATATAACTAAATAGGAATGTTAGAGTGTTATATTTATTTTAGTATATAAAAGAAACAAAGGTCTACGCGTTTCGGAGGATCAGTGCCTCCTTCTTCAGGACAATAATAATAACATATAGTGCAAATGACAGTACATTTAAAAGGCCGTTTTTGGCGCCAAGAGTAAAAAAGGGGGCGTGGTCATGGGCCTTTTTTTTTTTTTTTAATAAACTTTCTTACAAAAAATATATAAAATACAAAAAGAAACAGAGTCAGGCGCGTCAAAAGTGCCTAATTAAAATGTATGAAGAAAAGAATAAAAACAAAATAATGCGCAATGTGCAGAGCCACAACCACCATGACAAGCTTCGCCAGTATGGATGCACGTATATATAATTATTAAAATAATAAATATCAAAAAAAATCATATATATACATATAGATCTATCACTTAAAACACATAGAGAGATGTAGGGCACATTCATTGTGTATATTATAGTCTCATAGATGGATCGGCTGGGGATGCATGTATATATGGATGCAAGTGTTAGTTTTAGTGTTAGCTTCCCTCTTCATCAGGACAATGTATCTGCAAATACAGGCATGTTCACACTATTTGAAGATCGGCGTTTTGGCGCGTGAATGGGATCGGGGGGTGGGTTGGGGGTGTGTCAGGTTCTGTGATGCCCCAACGCATCACAGATTATCCCGATATAGATCCCGGGCCTTGATGCAGAACGTTGTAACCATCATGGAGGCTATGCGGCTTGGCAACAATCCTTACCACCACCGCAATAAATCCCCCTCTGATTACAATAGATAATACCAACCCAGGTTGCAGTGGTGTAGTATCTTTTTTAGGTCATGTCAAGATTTTGGAACCTACTCCCCCACTGACACCATTACTTACCAAACCAAAACAACAAATCACACAATACTTTCTACCCACCCTAAGAAAAAGAAAATTAGAACAAGAGGCACCAGGGGAGGAACACAAAAAAGGAAAATACTAACCAAAAATACACAAAAAAAGAACAACACCACTCAGAACAAACAACCCTCCACTGTGAAAATATTCAACTTGTCTCAATACAAATTAACTGCATCAGAAATAAGCCTCCTAGAAAAGGGCCTATCATTCTGCCCCACAAACAATGTCAACCCATTTGAGCTATTTATCGATATACAGAAATACAGAAGAAAATTAACAATAAAAAGACATTTCGAAATGGAAAAAATTAAAAATCCACAAACCGATACCATACTAGAAACAGCTACAAATTTAACCACCACAACCTACAAACACCAAGAAATCAGACCAAAATCCCAATTCTTTCCAGTACACAATCAAGGATACATAATACCCACTTTCTTTGATTTAGTCTCCTCTGAGCTCAAAACATTGTCCGATAATATAAAACAGAAACAACCTCCAAAAAACTTAAAAAATTCAGAACAAAAAGCCCTAAAAAACCTTCAGAAAAATACTAATATAGTCATAAAACCAGCAGATAAGGGTGGGGGCATCGTGATTTTAGACTACTCCCAGTATGAAGAGGAAGCATTAAATATACTAAGTGACGAGATTTACTATAAAAAAATTACAGAAAACCTCTTCCCAACTGTTCTAAATGGACTAAATACACTAATAAAATCTGCACTTGACAATCAATTCATAAATAAAAATGAGAAAAAATTCTTACTTCCCAAAACACCCTGCACACCTTACTTCTATTACCTGCCCAAAATCCATAAAAACACAAAAAAACCCCCCGGTCGTCCAATAATATCGAATACCAACTGTGCGACCAGCAACCTGTCACATTTTCTGGACCTTCATCTTCAACCATACGTGAAAAAATTACCCAGCTACCTCCATGATTCAAGACAGCTTATAATAGAACTACAGGACATACCATGGCAACCCTCCTATGCTCTGTTCACTCTGGATGTCACTGCCCTTTATTCAAATATCCCCCACAAACTAGGCCTAAAATGTATATTTGATTGCCTTTCTAGGGACAAAATACTGCAAGAACCCCAGATAAATTTCCTAATAGAGGGCCTTGAGTTCATACTTAAAAATAACTACTTCCTATACAACAACGAAATCTATCACCAGCAGAGGGGGACCGCGATGGGGACGAAGGTAGCACCGGCCTTCGCCAATATATTTATGGGGGAATTTGAGGCCACCCATATTTGGAATAATACTGTATACAAAGACAATATAATCCACTATCGAAGATATATCGATGACCTGTTCATTATCTGGAACGGTAATGAAGAGTCAGCAAACCGTTTCTGTGAATATCTAAACAGCACTGAGTGGGGTATCACTTTTACCCCGAATTACAGTAAAACAAACATCGAATTCCTAGACATAGTAATTTCCTCCACAGAAAACATAATAACCACAAAAACCTACTTCAAACCAGTTGACACTAATAGTTATATCCACTATTCCAGCTTTCACCACAAAAAATGGTTAAACAACATTCCATACAGTCAATACAAACGGATCAGACGAAATTGCACCAACACAATAGAATACAAAAATCAAGCGAAAATTCTTAATAACAGGTTCAAAGAAAAAGACTACCCAAAAAAATTAATTAAAGATGCTTATAAAAAATGTAAAGAAATTTCTCAGGAAAGCTGCCTACTACCTAGCAATAAAAAAGAAACCCCTATGGAACTGATCAACCTTATAACTCAATACAGTACATCGAATTCTCAAATTAGAAAAATTATGGCAAAGCACTGGCACATACTACTACAGGATCCTTTTCTACAAAAACATCTCCCAAAAAAACCCATTATTACATACCGTAGGGCCCCAACAATAAAAAATCTTCTAGCCCCCAGCATATTAAAACAACATCAGACTATATTCACGAAAAAAACTGAGAAAGGAGAAATAAATGATCACTCCCACAAAACAGGGAGCTATAGATGTAATAAATCCAGATGTTTATGTTGCAAAGTGATCACACATGCACAACATCAGTTTAAATCGAACACAAATGGGACCATATTTCCAATAAAACACAATATGAACTGCCAATCTACCTATGTGATATATCTGATAGAATGCAAATGTGGCCTCCAATATGTGGGTCGCACCACACAAAGTCTGCACTGTAGACTAAACCAACATAGGTATAATATAAAACGCCTATATAACAAACATGGACTCTCAAGGCATTGTGCCACAACAAAAGAAAAACAAGACCACCCAATTATAATCACCCCGATTGATCACATCCCATATAATCCGTACAATAGGTTCAGTATACTCCAAAAACGGGAGGTATACTGGATCTACCAATTGAATACATTGGCACCGCTTGGTCTGAACGAGCTAAATGAGACCATCCTATAGAACCCCACAGTATTAAGACCTGAACGAGCTAAATGAGACCATCCTATAGAACCCCACAGTATTAAGACCTCAAATCCATGGTCCAATAAACTTAATAGTGGAAGATTGTAGTCTCTCACCCAAGCCGCATAGCCTCCATGATGGTTACAACGTTCTGCATCAAGGCCCGGGATCTATATCGGGATAATCTGTGATGCGTTGGGGCATCACAGAACCTGACACACCCCCAACCCACCCCCCGATCCCATTCACGCGCCAAAACGCCGATCTTCAAATAGTGTGAACATGCCTGTATTTGCAGATACATTGTCCTGATGAAGAGGGAAGCTAACACTAAAACTAACACTTGCATCCATATATACATGCATCCCCAGCCGATCCATCTATGAGACTATAATATACACAATGAATGTGCCCTACATCTCTCTATGTGTTTTAAGTGATAGATCTATATGTATATATATGATTTTTTTGATATTTATTATTTTAATAATTATATATACGTGCATCCATACTGGCGAAGCTTGTCATGGTGGTTGTGGCTCTGCACATTGCGCATTATTTTGTTTTTATCCTTTTCTTCATACATTTTAATTAGGCACTTTTGACGCGCCTGACTCTGTTTCTTTTTGTATTTTATATATTTTTTGTAAGAAAGTTTATAAAAAAAAAAAAAAAAAAAGGCCCATGACCACGCCCCCTTTTTTACTCTTGGCGCCAAAAACGGCCTTTTAAATGTACTGTCATTTGCACTATATGTTATTATTATTGTCCTGAAGAAGGAGGCACTGATCCTCCGAAACGCGTAGACCTTTGTTTCTTTTATATACTAAAATAAATATAACACTCTAATAATTGAGCACAGAGTGTTTTTGTACTCCTGAAAAAGACAGCGCCGTGACTAGAAACGATCCAACAACCCTGTTTTTTCCTATACTACTATCGAGCCCCGGATTGGTATCTTCACCATTGGGGACCCGAGGATCGTGGGCTGCAGTCTAAAAGGAAACCCCTGACGCTGGTGGGGTCCATAAATTACCAGCAACGCGATCTACAGTCTGTTGTGACTTCTCACAACTACTAAAGGTGAGCGCATTATATGCTTTCATTCTGTCAAACCAGCCTGCTGATTTCACACAAGTGGCGCTGCCTGTTTTCCTCCTTTTCTTCTAAATAGGAATGTTAATACTTGCCATATATACAATCATATCTGCTTCTTAAAAGGTGCCATATTGAAGTATATGGATTTTATTGAGATTCAACCTGTCAGATCCCACAGACATTAGATTTGGATGGCTCCACCAAAATCGGTGGGTTTGGCAGGTGATAATCTGTGTATGGGGGCAGTGATATCAATTGATTACTGGGGTTTTATAGAAGCTGGACAAATGGTGAAGAGTTGTTCAGTGTGGTGGTTATGTTCTTAAAGTGATCATACACTTTAGACAGCTGTCATCCAAATGTGCATGTCTTTTCCTCTCCTCAGTGGGAAGAGGAGTGTAAGTCACTGTTAGGTAAGTCAATGGCTTATCCCTTGTGAGGGCAGCTTGGAATTCAACATGTCTAACCCTTCCTTTCCCTTTTGCCTCTGTTCTGCACCATGTTCGGCTGAATAAAAGAATTCACCTTGCAATCTACCTCTGGAGTGCTGTCTATTGTTTATATATATAAGTCTCTGACCCTGAGGTGAAGTTCGGGCCTAAATACAGACATGCACTCACTATCTGCCAAAAATTGGATGAGTGCTGTGACCACAAAGAGAATACTATAGTTACTACTTCACCAGCGGTTCACGAGTCATTATCGTGGCTACATTACCAGAAACTTTAATGTCTTTTACCACCTGTAAGGAATTGTACTCACTTGACCAGTGAAAAGAGGCAGGGACACCACAAACTTCTCCAAAGTCCTTGTTTATTTAGCTTTCCAAATGATACAGCCGTAATTCCGGATCGCAGCTGGGTCAAATAAATGCAGCACACACAGTCAGTGTTGCCCCACACTGACTGCTCACTTCTCCAGACTGAGCCACACCTAAGTCTAGCAGCAGGATTAAATACAAATGCTGGACATGAGCACACCTGAAAACCTGAACTGGAGCATGGGGAACAGGCACCCACCCAGCACATTGCCTGTTCCCAGTAAAAGCCAGACCCGGACTAGCTGGAACCAGCTACTCTAACTATTAGGGTGTTCACTGACTACCTCAGTGAACACAGAGTTGCTGGCCTTTACCCCACCAAGGCTGGGCACCTTGGTGGCACGCTCCTAATAAACCGAACTCCTACTCAGAATGCTTCCTTCAGCATTCTGGGTGACACGTATCTTCCCTCAAATACAGCACCTGTCACTGCCTTACCTGTCTCTGCCTCACACACCATAACTACTCGCGACAATAGTTGCATCTTCTCGTTGACGCCAGATGGATCACGTCAATGATTACGGCATCAAACGATTTCCTGACGAACACCAATTCGACAGTGTCAGTGAATACATTAGAGAAAACGGTCAAAAAAGCAATTTCTTTGGAATTGCATGCGGTTACATTAGCCGAGTATCATAAGAAGAAAATAATCTCAAGGGGGTTGAGGTGTAATCTTTTCCCGAGTTTATTCTTGGAAGACCAGGATTTTTGTATTTAATTTGAAAGAATACTTAACAAGGCATCACTAGACATCATCCTATTAACTATTGTGGGATATTGGGCACATAAACGTGGAACTCAAATGCCAGGAGAGGTGTACTGGAACTGAGTGGTATACTGGAATTGAGTGGATAGATCAACTTACTGAAAATATTTTTCACAAGAAATTTTGTAAATGTGGGACTGAGATGTTTTACTTCACTTGTATGAGTGAGCAAAATCCCATTAATATTCATAGTACATTGAGGCACATTATGGCCCCTTACAATTCAGTTGCTGTTGTTCTGATAATCAATCTCCTCTGAGAACAAAAGGATTGGACATTCTAAAATTCAACTTGTCCGACCTTTCTCTCTCCTGACATCTGCCACCGGTAGAGAGTCTGAACACCCCCATACACAATATTTGGTTGGTCTGTCAAACTGAAATCAGCTGGTTTGGCTGACATTCATCTAATATGTGTGGTTACTAAAGATGAGCAAATTTCTGGTTATGAAATTTGTTTGCAATTCGTTTACTGGTAAATGGTGAATTGCCCTATGGATTCCATTACCACGGACCATAGCGCATATCTATGACGGAGTAACCGATCCGTCCTGCTTCTGTTATGCAGGAGAGGACTCCCCTGCATAACGGACATGGGACGGATCCGTTTTGCAGCCCATAGACTTCTATTATGATGGAATGAATGCATTCCATCATAGAATTGCGCTATGGTCCGTGGTAATGGAACCCATAACGCAATTCACCTTTTACCAGTAAACAAAGCGTGAAGGAATTTCAAAATATGAAATTCGCTCATTTCTAGTGGTTACCTTAAGACATTATTGTCTGATTGGACAAATCACTGAATAACTAAGGTTTCAATATAACTAACATTTTGGAGTTCTTAATTCATAATCATATAGCCATATTTACATAAACAGCACCTAGAAGGCACAAGTCATTATATTGTTTACATATATGTATCATTTTTAAGATATTTACTGCTAAAATAGGCCACGTTCACATCACAGTTTAGTTTTCCATTATTCTGATTCGTCAGAAGAATCAAAAATAAAAAAAGTAAAAAAAATATCATTTATATTGAGCATCCGTTGTGCATGTTTGGCATCCGTCAGTTCCATCACAGATCTGTTATTTTAGATGGTTGGAAAAGTCTTCCACACAGGAAATAACAGATCTCTGATGGAACGGACAAAAAATGGATGCAAAATGAAGGATCAGTTTTTTAAAACTTTTTCTGTTTTTCTGATGCATCACTAAATGGTGACTTGAAAACTATGCAAGTGAACTAAATGCTCTATGGCTTCTTTAAGAAACATTTTTTCTTGGATATATCCTATGTTAGCTTAGTGTGGGAATATTCCCATGATGTTACAAGATAATTTTAGAATAAGCCACCGCACTCAGCACTTTGCCATGGGATGATAAATTTCTTCCAGGGGTTTTTACTGATGCAGCACACATACAGTAACTTGGTTATTTCCCAGCACTGCTTCACTTTTATTGAGAACAGAGCTGTGCTCCCACTGATAATAATGATTCTTTCAAAAGACAGGTGAGCACCTGGTTTGAAATAAAAACGTATTGTAAGGCTTATTCATTTGCCGGTTTATACTTCCAACAAAAAGAGATTTTCCCAAGAGGATATTGCACTGAGTTTCAATGAAATTGTGGAATTCACAGCCATGTCTATGCCTTGGCATTTTATTTTTATTGTCCATAAAGAGATGCAAGCTGGAGTTCTTTCTCATTCTCATTGTGCCTTTTCTGAGCAATCCAGTACTTTCTTTACTCAAGTAAAATCTTGCAAGTGAACAATATAAAAATATAACATCGATAATGCGCTGATGTAGAAACAGCTATAAAAGCATGACATATTTCCTGACTGTATCAAAAACGTTTCAAATAAGTTGATAAATGTATATTTTATATCATAGAAATTCATGACTTTTTACTTTATTGCAACAATGTTGGTTCATTTTTCAACTATGATCTCCTTGTGTTGTAAAAATAATATATTGTACTTGAATGCCTTTTTTAACCAGCATATCATTTATGTTAGTGATTTCTTGTCATTGTAATATTTGGTATAACATGTGATTGACATGTGTATGTGTTCAATTTATAAAGTACAATGGCCTTAGGTTTTATTGGTCTTTTTGAGCCTCTATAGTTCTAACCACATTCGACAGACAGTGGCAGACTGTGGTGCATGCAATTTTCTGGAAGACCCAGCTACTCAGAAAACACATATCACTGATCAAATGTCTTTGCATTAACTCCAAAGATGAGCAAATTGATTGTAAATTAATTTAATTTGACCCATATTACCTGAAAGTTTGAGCTGCATCCAAATCCAAAATTTCAGTGATTACATTAGGGTGAATTTTGATAGAGTAAGAGAGGGAGAAATGAATAAAAAATGTAAAAATTGAGAAAAAAATAATCCTAGGAGACCTCAGAGTGCAATACATACGTTTTCAGGCCAAATGGAACACTTTTTTTTGGAACACTTTATTTTATTAGAATCATTTTGCATCAAAATAGAATCGGTCAACTGGTTTGACCATATCAAACCTGAATAAAATGCTTTACATTTAGAGTAGAGTTGATCAATGAGTGGTGTATTCATGCAGTTTCTTCTGATTTCTACACATAAAGAACCCTTGCCCCTATGAAGAAAGTGATTATCGAGAAAGAAGCGTTCCTTCTTGATAATGGAGAAAGCTGTATTTACATGCAGCAGTCCCCTCCACAGTATGGGGAGGAGGGATCTCTAAGGCCATTGCTCGTCCCCATACCGAATAATTGTTTCCTGTCAGCAGAGTGCTATTTAGACGGCATAATCTGCTGTCGGCCACTGATGATTTAGGTGACGGCACCAACAATCTATTACCCGATGAACAAGCATTTTGCTCGTTCATCTGGTAATCGGTGGCAAATTTACATTGGCAGTTTATCACTAACGAGTGTTTGTACGAATGCTTGTTAGGGATAGACTGCACGAACATCAGGCAGTGTAAAGGACCTTAAGGACTTGCCAAATCTGCATTAGGTATGTGCTTATTTTAATTGTTTTCTGTATTTCAGGGAAACATAACATCTCAATATAAAATATTTTATATTTTAATGCATTAGGTTACAAGTAAGCCACAAAAGGTGTCCGAGGAACAAGACATTAGTTTTCATATTGTTTTCAATAACATTCCTTCATAATATGAAGAATTCTTTAAAAATCCATGTGACAAAAGTATGTTTGCCTCCGCTTGAAGTTGGGTGAAAAAACAATTAATGTCCAAGCAATAGTATTGTAATATATTTCTATTTTTCTTGCACATAATTTGATAGATATTCCTATTACCCCCATAAGCAGATATATTTACATTTCCTTTTTGCCACTTACCTTTTTGAGTTATATTCACTAAGGCCTTGTTGTGTGTTCTTTAGTGGCCGGATTCCCCAGTGTGTGTTCTTGTCACTAGTACCAAAGGACTGCATTCAACCAGACTGCCGATTAACAACACTCCATTATGTGAGAATGCCCTGGGAAGTTGTGGGAGAGAAGCAGGGGTGCACCAACAATGAGGCCAGGTGAGGCGATTGCCTCAGGCAGCACCTGGTAATGGCAAGAGTGAGGTAGCCGAAGGGCCATGAGCAATGAGTGCTTTCATTGTGGCAAAGGGGTTAGGTTAAGAAATTGGCATTGGGGGGGGGGGACCATTTCGGTTTTCGTCTCAGGCAACAGAAAAGCGAGGTGCACCCCTGGAAAAAAAGAATGTAAAAGAGCACCCCAAATGCTAAGAGTCTTATACTGGAAGTGATTGGTATTGATGTGGCATCTAGTGTTGAGTTAGGAAAACTTCAATTCGGCTGCTTTGCCAAATTTCACAAAGAAATTTGCTTTGTGATGAAGGTACACTTCTTTGTAAGTAGTGTGTGCATTGAGAGGGACTGCCTCTAGTCATTGATCCCCTCAGATGCTGTGTTTATCTCTGATCGCGGCATCTGATGTAAAAATGGAGGCCTTTCAGGGGTTTAAAAAAATACTCACCTCATCCGTTTGAGCACGAAGATGCCACTGTGGCCATCTTCATTGAAGATCCCGGGCAAAATCTTACGCAGTAATATCTTCAATCAAGAAGGCCGTGGAAGCCTCTTCACGCTCAAATGGATTGAGTTGAATATGTTTTTTTTTTTTTTACATCATTTCAGGGAAGATTGATTCATTACCACGAAGCATGGGAAATTCAGCTTCATTGCGAATCGAATTTTCCCTGAAATTCTTATTGTCACGAAGTCCACTTTGGATACTTCAATTCACTCAACCCTAGTGACACAGCCTGACTGAAAAAGTAAGACTTTTCACAAAAAATAGCAAATGCGTAATGAATTTTAGCAATCTACTGTGAGGTACAGGTTTTTGGTCCCACTTGTATTAGCGGTAAAACACTTTTACTATCCAAGTTAGGCTACATTAACACGGGCGTTGTTTTCCCAACATCTGAGCCACATATTTTGTGGCTCAGATGGGCACCCATTAATTTCAATGGGACAGCAAAAGATGTGCATCCGTTGCTCTTTGCCATGCCAATTGCAGACAAGAATAGACATTTTCTATGATAGCCGCGGCCATATGGGGTCTGCAAATTGCAGAATGCACATGGGCCGATATCAGTGTTTTGCAGATCCGTAAAACACAACGCCCGTGTGAATGTGGCCTTAAATGGAGGGAAATTATTGGCCTTTTGAATTAAGTGGGTGTCCCATTAGAGATCTCTGTGATGATATAATACATTTGCATACATTTGCATCAATTTATTGTATCATGACTGCTCTGGTATTATGTCTCTATTGTGCTCATACAGAATAGGTTTCTTGAACATGGAAGCATCTGAAGTTTCTTTAGCTTCATATAATTTGTAATTCTGATTTAACTTTTTTTTTACATTATTATTTTTTTATTTGAATGACACAGCTCTTCTTTTATTTTTATTTTATCCAATATGTTTGTCAGTAAGACTGTGAAAATTCTTCAGTCAGTTATAATGGTTCCAAGAATGAACAAATTAAAAAAAAAGAAAAAAAATACAGAGAAATCCGGCTGTAAGTGCAAAAAATAAGTAAGTACATTTTTAATATTTTGTTTGGCTCCGAGCAAAGTCATAACAGCCATGTATCAAAGGATCCAACTATATCTTGTAAGCTGTTTTCTGTCATACCTAAATAAATATTATGCCGTTTATTTTTTTCCTGTATTGCCGGAGGTTTTGTAGTCAGCTGATATTTTTTCCTTAATAAATGGTTCTCAAAACTGTTTCTTTTTCATGTATAATGCTTTTTGCAGGGTAACTTTTTTCTTGTTTGGATATGTGTGGTATTTCTTTTATTTATCAAAGTCGTGTTTGGTGATGCAGAGTTGGAAATACATTATTTTTGTGTCCACGGAGCACAAGTGTGAAATATAAAAGTCATTATTATATAAATAGACTATGTGACTTATGGGCAAAGGCCTCGGTATCTAGGGCGAATCAAATATAAACGCATGAAACAGAACAGACCTTGTAAGGATATATGTTGTCCTCTACGAAATAGACTTTGGAAACACTCACAAACCAATATGTAACTAAGCATGATTTAATGCTTTATCAGTACATGAGGATTGCAGGACAAATGGAAAGAGAGAAATCAACAGCAATTTAACAAACAATATATATGCAGTATATATAAACAAGTCACATTATTATGGCTACTTTCTACTTTCAGTGTCACCAGCCTGCAGTTCATGAAGGATGTCATGTGTCATGAGCTGGAGTGGTGGGTATATAAGGTGTGCGATAGGCTGCCTGCATAGATATCCCTCGTTGCTGTCATAGGTAAAAAAAAGTTATTTATTAGAGTAAAATAGGGCTGATTATCAGCTTTTGGGTCAAGTGTGTCAGTATGTCTGAAACTCTGTAGTTTTTGAACTGTTCACATGCTTCTGTAAAGTGTATCGTGATTGGACAAATGGCACTGTTGTGAATAAGCGATGTTGAAACTATGGAGCACCACGTGACATTAATTAGGGATGAGCGAACCAGTTTGGACCAAACCGAGTTTTCGGATGGCAGACAAATCTAATCTTTCCAGGTTAGTCCTGTGTCAGTTTCCAAAACGTTACTTTTGGCAAAATGAACCAAGCCTGGATTCAGGAGGATTTTCACACTCCTCAGGCTTATTCCGAGGTACAGACCTCATTCATCTCGCCTTGCTAGCGGTGCCTCTCAATCGTCAGTTTACGTGTATTCAGTTTAAACACAATTGAAATGTTCAAATTCTGTATGTTATTGCTTACAGATCAAAAAAAAATGTGGAGGTGGGAGCTCGTTAAATTTCTTTGAGGCGCAGCATAATTGTAAGTGATTACTGTGTAAATATCAACATTTTCTCACAATCAAGGCAATTCTGGGGTCTGCATCATGCCCTGCCACTAATTCCCGAGGGTCAGTTTCCGTGTAATCACTTTGCATACTATTGAAATTTACATTTTTTTTTTTTTTGGGGGGGTGGTTAAATTTCTTTAAGGTGGTGCATAAATGATGTGATTACTATGTCAATATCAACATTGTATCACAGTCAGGACAATGCTGAAGTCTGCACTAACACTAATGCCTGAGGGTCAGTTTCCTTGTACTCACTTTCCAGACGGTTGAAATTTATATTTTTTTGGAGGGGGAGGAGGTTAACTCAGTTGAAATTTTATTTATTTAATTTTAATTACTTTTTTTTTGGGGGGGGGGGTAATTTCATGAGGCGGCATATGTACTTGATTACTATATTGGTACAAAAATTTTCTCATAGTCTAGGCAGGCTGAATGCAATGAATAGACCTCTCATTGTTGCCCCACCTTACCACTCTTGCTGTCTGTCTGCCTACCTATCACATTCTGTGCAGCTGCTGCCTGCATCATGCCATGAATGCCACATTCCAACCATCACGTTCTGTTCGGCTGCTGCTGCGTTCAGAGATTCAGAGTGATGGGAAAAAAAGTATATAAAAAATAAACCAAAAGAGATATCCAGTAAAATATGCTTACCAGTATTAGTGACACATTTTTGTGGCAAAAAAATGCCTCGACCAAAAGTTAGCTGCAAGAAAAGAGCAAATTAGTCAATTTCTTGGGAATTTTTGTGCTTTTTTTGCTTTTGTTTTTTTTGTTGGGCGGGGGTCTATGGTGATCCTGCAAAAAGTTAAGACATTTTTCTTTTCCCTACACCAGCTCAAGGATATCTGACCCCAAAAACTTAAAAACTGGTACATGTGCCATTAACAAATATGGCTCATTTTACAAAAGCCATACCCACAATTCTAGAGACTTTGCTAAAATGTGGTGCACAGCATGTCTGGTAAATCTGCCCTAGTGTGTTTTCAGTATGACCAAGCCTTTTTGATTCTGTTTTGCACCAATTCAATTAGTTAGCTTTCAGCCCTCAATTCCACATTACCTGTGAAATTTAAACCTTAGGAATAAATGTAAATATTGTATGTTTATCAATTTCCAAATTGAGTTCTATAAAGATGTGAGAAAGAAAAGGTTCAAAGCATTTTCCTATTTTAAATCTTTCTAAATATCCAAGACCTAGACACCATTGAATGAGTCGAAACATTGCATGGGCTAAATAGATTTACAGTTCTTTGAACAAACATTGGAGTCCTGCTGATTTATCCACTATCCTCATGATATGCCATCCTGTATATATTTAAGACGGAAATATGCCTTTCAGCACCATTACATACAGTATATCAGCAGCGGCAGCAGAATGTTTTCAATAAAGAAAGGAAAGTGCTATAGACATGAAACTTTTGTTGGTGATTTATGATGTATTTAATATTTTCTACTGGGTGATAATTTGCTGTGAATATTCTTATTTCTATAGTAACCTTAACCCTGGGAGTTGATTGTCAGTTATGTCCATTAAAGCTTAATTCCTTCAGATAAATTTGTCTTTATCAATTTAGTTAACCTCTTAGGGCTCATGCACACGACAGTGAATAATGGCCGTGTGACACGGCCATTTTTAGCACCAATGAAAGTCTATGGGGCTATTCACAGGGCCGTTCTTTTAACGGCCAGTGAATAGCGTCCGTCCAAAAATAGAACATGTCCTATTTTTTAGTAGTTTCAACGGCCAGACGGACCCATTGAAATCAGTGGGACCATTTTTAACGGTGCTCCCGTCTAACGGTCGTTAAAAACGGGTACACTTTACCTATATGGCCATTTTAGGGGTTAAAAAAAAAACAAAACAAAAAAACTCACCTCACCCACTTGCTCACGCTGCGGCAGTCTCTTCTATTCATTGAGCAGGCCCTGCCGATGGACCTGCGATATGCACGGTGATGTAATCACGTGGGAGCGCGCAGTGATGTCATCGCGCACATTGCAGTTCCTTCGACGGGTCCTGTTCAATGAAGAGAGAACAGACTGCTGCAGCGCGAGCAATTGGATAAGGTGAGGGTTTTTTTTTTTTTAATCATCAAAAAGCAGCTGTGGGGGCATTTATTTAAACCATGGGGGAAATTATTTAAGATGGGGCCTACATAGGACATAATTAAACCTGGGGACATTAAAACAAAATAAATACTACACTATGGGTGCATTATTTAAGATGGGGGCCTACATTGGGGGAATTATTAAAGCTGCAAACATAAAAAAAATTCGTACACTATGGGGGACATTATTTTACCAGTGGACCTACATGGGGGACATTATTAAAGCTGGGGACATTAAAAAATTCCTACACTATGGGGAACATTATTTAAGATGGGGGCCTACATTGGGGGTATGATTAAAGCTGGGGACATTAAAAAAAAATTCCTACACTATGGGGGACATTATTTTACCATGGGGCCTACATGGGGGACATTATTAAAGCTGGGGACCGTAAAAAAAATTCCTACACTATGAGGGACATTATTTTAGCTGGGGCACTGTAAAAAATTATTTACACAGTGGGGGACATTATTTTAGTTGGTGGCACTATGGAGGACATTTTGGGCATCCTGGGGGTCATGATTATAGTTGGGGGCAAGAAATAACTGCCATTCCAATTCATCCATTTTTCATGTCCGTTTTTAACGGACATGAAAAACTGATGCAAAACGGATGCAAAACGGACATTAAAAATGGACACACGGCCAGAAAATGCATGCACACACTGATGCAAAATGGCCATGAAAAACTGACAGTGTGTCCGTTTTTAACGGTCGTTTTTTTTCACTGTCATGTGCATGTAGCCTTAGTCTGATATATATTACTACTCCTTTCTACTTATGAACACTCCAGTTGAAGCCATCTACCCCAACTTCTTCAGGCTTCAAGTTCTAAGCACCCTTGCCCTGTTCTCTCCGAAAGGCTTACTTGATTTATTGTCTATGATCATAAGAGCTAGGCATGTTAGGAGACTAGGCTCCATAGTCACTGGACCCGGAAGTGATGTCATTTGATTAACAGCTGCAGACAGGATTATTTGATGGAGAAAGGTCATCTCAAAGGAACATGGCTGCAATCACACATAATATATAACATTCTACATCTTTTACTTATGTCATGATATGTTGTCACAAGTTTAGGCTTTAATAGAAATTGGATCTTTGATTTGCAGGATATCAAAGAATATAAACTATGGAAAAGACTAACATTAAACAGTGGGCTAACAACCAACTGCAAGCGTCCCTAGAAGTACCCAGACAAAAGTTTAACCTTTATCTGTGAGGTTTTGAGTGAGTTACATAATGGTTAGAACACAGCTTGTAGAAACATTTCTAAATGCTTCAGCTTATATGTAAATTGAGGGTGGAGTTGTGTGGAGGAAGCAGAGAACATTCATTTTCTTACATCAAAGTTGTGTTTCTATTCAATGTTTAAAATATTGTTTTTTTAAGTTGAACATTATAAAGTTTATGTAACAACAGAATTTACATGTTACAATATGTACATGTAAAACACTGAGAGGCGTCAATAAAATCTATCTATCTATCTATCTATCTATCTATCTATCTATCTATCTATCTATCCATCCATCCATTTTATATGCTGGAAACCCGCCTGATCCCAGTCGGATCCCATTTTATTGAATGGGGATCTGGCAGTGTTGGCTATGCTGGATAAGGTAACTATGTTACTCTGCTCCTCCACCAAAACAGACTACCCAATTTACCTGCCGCAGATGTGAACCTACCCTTATGTTGGCCTTGCACAGTATTAATAAAGTAAATACTACATCACACCTTCCAGAATTCTCCAAATCGTAAGAAAATTATTAAACACAATTTATGCTCTTTCCCATAAAAACATTCATTTGTAGGTGAGAAAGCTAAAACGAAATTACTTATCTCCAAGTTCCACAACAAGTCAAGTTCAAACTGTTTTTTTCAAATCTTTTAAGGAAGCAGCTGATACATTAAGTTATGAACATATTAATCTCCTGAGACAGTCAGCTTCCTTGGCATTGCAATTAACGTGAAAGATTGTGAGCCAAAGACATCCATTTAATGGCAACAAAAATGTAATATAAGCTATCAGTACAACTACAATGCATTCTGATGTGCTGCAGACAATGGGGCAGATGAATATGCTTTCTACTTTATTTCAATTTGCAAATAATTTAATGTTTCACCCCTTGTATAATTCCATTACTTTGAGAAATTACATTTACATTTACCTATACCTGTTTATTCTGATAACTTGCTATAATTTTAATTTATTTTTTATGGAATATTATGAAGTAATTTTACATTTTTATTATCTTTTAGTCACTGACATTTGTTACTAAGTTAACGCGTATAAAGCTGAAGGTAACATTTATCTTACCTAAACACTGATTTTAAGCCGGTCTATTACTTGTAGTGTAATTGCTTAAAATGAATTTGATGATGAAATAAATGTCTGTTGGATAATGCATTTGAAAGTTGAGCTTTCATGAGCTGAACAAAGCGATGGCCAATTAAAGCACACAGCCGGACTACTGTAACAACCTCACAAAGTCGGAACCTTTTGTTGTTCTTTTATTAATAAACCAAACAATACGACAGTAGTGCATATAAAAAGTAACATAGCATTTAACTTAATTTATCTATTTCAGATAACAAAGAGAAACATTTACAATGCTGGCAGTAAGGGAGTAAAGTTATTGCTATTAAAGGGAGTATGTCACTACCCCCAAACCCTGTGATGTGAAGTAGTACATGAATAGTACTGCTGCCCCTGACTTTTGACTCGAGATAACTAACTACTATATCTATACTATCCCTTGTTCCTTCACTGTGCACCTGCGAACTAGAACTGAAATATATTCTAGGACTCATGAGCATGCACAAATAATGGAGAGGACTCTAGGATGAGTCCTCTCAATGTATTCCAGCACCAGTTTGTGGAAGCACAGTGTGGGATTAGGGATGAGATGTACATATCCATATCTAGAGTCAGGGGCAGCAGTACTACTCACGTAATAATGCACGTCACATGGGGAAGGTGACAGATTCCCTTTAAGTTGACTATACATGGTGGTAAATGGTCAGTAGGGATACTTAAAGGGGTTTTCCGAGTTATATATATTGATGACCTATCCTCAGGATAGGTCATCAATATAAGATCGGTGGGGGTCCGACACCTGGCACCCCGCCGATCAGCTGTTTGAAGAGGAGGCGCGCGCTGTATCAGCGCTGCCTCCTCTTCGTTGTTTACATGCTGGCCGTAACGGGGTTGTGGTGAGTAGGTGTAATTACACCTCACCGCTCCATTCATTTCTATGAAAAGAATATAACCCCGTTATGGCCAGCATGTAAACAACGAAAAGGAGGCAGCACTGATACGGCACGCGCCTCCTCTTCAAACAGCTGATCGGCGGGGGTGCCAGGTGTCGGACCCCCGCCGATCTGATATTGATGACATATCCTGAGGATAGGTCATCAATATATATAACTTGGAAAACCCCTTTAAATCACAGCTCATCAAATGTAGAATGAACCTGTTGATTTTGGTGAGAGCACCAAGTATGGGGAAAAACTTATAGCTTAGTTTTCAGTTTTTAGGAGAATGAATGACCCTAAATGTTTGATATTTATGGAAGGAACTCCCACATTATACCAAATTATAATAAAGTGTATGCACACATCATGATTATGATGGAACAGGTTATGTAATCTTGTGGTAACACAACTGAAGGTTGATCTTCATGGGTGGTTGGTTGGTCTTTATGGAAACAATATAGAAGAGACAGTTATTTTGCTGCAAAAGATGCTTCAATGTCAGTTGTTACCTATTTCTAACTGTATTCCAGCCAGATGGACAACATGCATTAAAATACTTTATTATATATTTTTGTTTTTATTAAGATCTCAGTCTTAAAGACTAACTAAACTTTTATTAAACTTTCATATTCTATTGATTTTGTTGTGTTGTTGTGTGCTATACAGTGAACACAGGCAGGGGCCCCTCCCCTCAGCTAAATTGTGGCATAGGGCATCAGTATAGGGTGCAGAATTTAGCCAAGCTGGGGGGGGGGGGGTGGCACAGGCAGGAGATGTGATCACTACAGCGTTCGCTGCAGCCCCAGTGGAATCCATACTCCGTTATAGTACTGACATATCAGTAGTGTACTAGAATACAGATTTTAAAGCACAATAGGTACCCTGTTTGATCAGGAAAATAGCTAAACAGTTAATAAAGTATATTAGAAAAATTATTTTTAGGCTATTTACTACATTTAAGTTTAAGAAGGAGTTACTTACTCTTTAAGTATGGGTGTTTAAATATATTAATTTAATACATTGGGAATTAAATATCTTCCACTATTTTCCCATAATGGTAACAAGAACATTTATAATACAGTATTTTTGGATTGTTTTTATTCCACTTTTTAGGACATTATACAATTGTAGGCATCTGTAGTTTTTGTTAATGATTGAATGGTTTATAGTGAGGATATACTGTGTATAAGATATGGATATAAGATATAGTATATGGCTTTATAATTATTACAACCAGTGGCAAAGGTTCTCATAAAGCTTGTTTTAGCATTAGACATAACATCTTTATCATCTGTGTCCAAATTTACCCATTAAGAGTGACAGGTAGAGAAGTCTAGATGGCAAAGGGGATGAGTCATGGCCAGGTGCTTCTTTACTTGCATGCGTTTTGCATTCATTATAGAAGTTCTGTATCCCATGGTTTGTCATTCTAAAGTAAAGTATAGACCTACATGAAAGACATTTTAAGAACCTGTTTCAATTGTGTTTGCAATGTCCTGCAGACCAGAAAACTGTCCTTGATGCTCAGAGATGAAATATACAGCTATTATGGTAAAGCCATGAAATACAACACTGACTATATAATCCTGTAGACAAAAAAGGTATGCAGACAAGTTTTATTTTAATTGACTGAACACAATGTACTGTAATAATGATTGAAAAGTACAAATTTCACAGACAATGTGATTAATGCTCTTCCATAGATTACCTTTTACATGACCTTACATCAAACAATAATGCCTCTGATAAACTTTGGTTATAGGAAGGATTTAATAGCATTGCTACCGCAATCACTCTTGTAAGGCTTGGCGTTGTATAGTTTTTACCTGCAATACTGAGAAGACTGAGAATAATAATAATAATAATAATAATAATAATAATAATAACTGTCCATATTCATGACAGATTTATATGACGTATTTGGGGTATCTACTCCTAACAGGTTACAGTCAGGGGAACAAAAGTGAAATTTGAAAATGGATTGTGATTGGGGTCATGAAGTCATACTGTTCTTTACAAACCCAAAACACTAGACACAAACGCTATTAATAAACTACAGGCACTACCACCTCTTAGGCAGTACGCTCACTGTTTTGGCATTAGGCTTATGCCACCTGCACCTCAAAAATAACTCTAGAATCCCCTTTTTTCTTACTATGGAAACAGCAAGTACTGTCCTTGTTGCTTTGATCCATTCTTGTCTTAAAGGGAATGTGTCATCAGAAAATGACCAATTACTTAAACAATGTTTTATGCTTTACATATTTTTCCAGAATTTTTGATGATGTTATTTTTAATTTTCCATGTCAATATCTATATTTAAATAAAAAATAAAAAGAGATAAGAAAAATCTAGCCTTAATTGGGAGATAACATTTTGGGTGACACATTTCCTTTAATTACTGTAACTCATTACTCTCCAGTGTAATTAGTGTATCTTGAGTGCAGAAGCCAGGCTCATCTACCTGTCCAATCACTACGCTGATGCCTCCATCTTATGCCAGTCACTGCACTGGTTATCCATACAGTATAGAATTCAAACTTCCCACTGTCACCCATAGAGCTCCCCACAGTGCTGCACCCCCTATTTCCTCTCTTATATCTATTCACTATTTTACCTCCTATGTTTTCTGTTCTACCAAAGATTTATGACTAAAATCCTCGATAATCTGAACCTCAGACTCCCATCTGCCTTAGTTCTTTCGAGTAGCACCAGTTCTCTGGAATGTACTACCTCTGACAATCAGGTTAATTCCCAACAAACACAGTTTTATGTGCCCTATAAACATATACCTCTTTAGGTAGCCTGCTACATCCCAAATCTAAATCTTCTTTGATCACTTCTCTTTAAAGTTATTCCTTAGAACCCGATCTTTTTATCTAACAGTAACCCACACTGTATGCATTCAATTGCACTCTATCTGTGCATATACTGTAGATATTCTGGCTGGTGAATCATGGAGTTTTAAATGTTCCCCACTTTTTAGGACAAGACTGCTGGACCATTATACAAAGCAAACACTAAACCTTTGTGTTGCCCTTATTTCTTCATGGTTTATAAGCTCTGTACTCAATAGGAGTAATTGCTCCTATTGTTTGCATTATTTCTTACTTTAAAATTAATTAAAATTAAAAGTAGTGTTTTTCATGTGCTCTCTGATTATAAAGTGCTGCAGAATCTGTTGGCACGATATAAGTAAACATTATTATTAAGATTATTATTATTATAGTTGTCTGAATCTGATAACATTTTCTTTTTCCTGCTCCTCAAGGACTGTTACACCGACCACACAAATTAGATAGATGACAACTATCTCACGGCCAACAGCCCAGCCAAGCGTACATGTGTTGTGAATGGGAAAGGAAAGAATGCAATTTCTAGACATCTCTGGCAGTGGCTTTTTTCCCCAGAATAAAATGTATTAGGCTTTGGAGTTAGGAGGTCCACATATACATTCGGCAGCTGGGTAGTCTCACCAAAAGTGGCAGGTTTGGTAAACATGTATGTAATGTGTTTGGTCTGCTTTAGACTGGTCATACACATTACATATATGTTAGACTGACACTTATTTTACCAACAGTAGAGATGAAGGAATTTCCCAAAATTTTGTTTCATCTTCAATTCGACAGAATCAACAGTTAGATTCAATTTTTAACACCAAGACAGTATTAGTATTTTCAAAGTAACACCAACATGGTAATGGGTAAATGGATGGTTACTGGTGGTAACAAATTTAAATGTATTTAAAATTTAAAAACACATTTAATTGTGAACATAGTTTGGCAACCCAAAGGTCGAGCAAAAGTGTCCAGACAGATGAAGAAGAATGTAAGTGTAGTCAGAGGAGCCAAGATACAGAGTAGTGTATGTAGTACAGGAGGCAGTCAAAGAACATAGTCAAGAAAACAGTAAAGATCAAGTTCATGTTCAAGGTGCAAAGCACAAACCACAGTAGTGTAACATATAGTTATATACACTGAGGTCAGTTAATTAAATTTCATGAAAAGAAATTCTGGATTTAGAGTTTTTGATATGATGATAATTGACAGTATGATAACACTGAGCTGCCAAACATTACAGCACATTGGTAAGCCAAGATTTTGGATTTTAAATGGTTGCTAGTAGGTCTATTTGCCTGGGATAACACTTAGCTTTCAGAAGTTATAGGACTCCTGTGAGATTATTTGGGCTTAAAATGGTTGCTATGAAGCCCAGAGACACTATGACACTAGATTTCCATACGATGAAGATCTGTGTGAAACAATTTTGAATAGTTGCATTGAATACCAGTAGCCCAATAGTTATAAATAGTGTTGAGTGAAGCATTCAAAGTGGAATTCAGTCTGAAGTTTAGGAAAACTTCGACTTGCAACACATCCGAATTTCCTTGCTCTTCGTGGCTACAAATCAGCTTTTCATAAAATGGCAGCTGCATGTGTTACAAAGTGAAAGTAAAAAGCCCAGGAACAAAAGATCACCCATAATGCTGTGCAGTTAGTCAATCCACAGGTAGCCCCCACTGTGATGTCACAGCCCTATAAAAACCTTCTCCCATGCGGTTTCTGCCATTTTCCTGTGAACTGAGCATAGGGAGAGACGTGGCAAGCACTTATGCGCTAGGGACAGTGTTGCTGAAAATGACTAATAGAATATTGGAGAAGGAGTGTGCAGGGGGCGTGCCGGGAGAGTTATGGTGTGTCAATTTTATTTATTTATTTCTACATTTACTTATTCCTACATCAGATGTAAACTAAGATATGTAATTCAATACCAATAAGATGGAAACCTTTATAATTCCACTGCCAGCATGCCAACCAGTACCATCCAGTCTGTACCCCTTAGAGGGGCCAGGTCCAAATCATCCTTCACAGTCTCCATGTCCCAGAAATGTCAGCAAGATTCAGAAAGAGGAGGAGCTGGATGTTCCTGATGACATATTCTCATCTATAGTCGATGATTAGGAAAAGGAGGAAAAGCAAATGGCAGAAGGCCTCCCACCTGTAGGGTAGGAGAGTGCTGGGGTTGGAGAAGTGGGTATGCCAGAGTTGATTAATACTCTGTATTTACTGCAGGAGATTATAGGCAAGTGTTAAAGGGTGTATTAATTATTAATAATACAACCTCAGTATAAAACCTAACTACACTACACAGACCCATGTACAAATTCCACCCACAAACTGTCAAACACATACACTCACCCAGAAATACTTATAATTACCACAACAATGCCAGAACCCTCCCAAGCCTAATCTCTAGCTGTCCCTAGGAAAAAGGGTTAAATATTGGCAGGGAATGGTAGGCAGAGGTTTAGGGTTATATGGAGGGCAGTTTATGTCTGGGATGGGGTTAATGGTAGGGCAGGGGTTAATGCTGGGGTAACATTGGTGGTATGGAGTGGATAATACAGGGGGATTGAGGGGAGTTATGGCAGGGAAGGGGTTAATGGCACATTCAGGGGGCTGAATGGTTTGAAGTGCAGGGGTAATGTAGGGGTTAATATTGTGTTGGTGGTATAGGGAGTATCAGGGAGGCTATGAAGGGGTTAATATTGCATTGGTGGTTCAGGGGATTCGTTGGTGGTGTAAAGGGTTAGTTATTGGTGGTTCAGGGGTTAATATGATACTCAGCCATCCTGGGGTCTTTCATGCTCATCGTCCAGGGGATGACTCTTCGCTTTCAGGGGGCTGCCCGGCTCAACTGACAAGCGTAGTGTGGCCAGGCTATTTAAGCCCAGCCATGCTGGCTCCCGAGCGGCCCGCGCTACCAGTGTGTGAGCACCGCGCCTGCCCGCGCACACAGGTGCACACAGGTGCTGTGAATTGCCCTCGCATCGCGGCACACAGGGGCCAGGAAACCTTTTGTTTCCCTCTCCCTGTTATATTAAACATCTCCGGCGCTGCCATCTTATCGATCCTCTGTTCTTTGATATGCCCGAGACTGGACATTACTGTCCAGTCATCAGGGCGGCATCTTCCTTCTGCAAGCACGCTGGTATATGCCTGCAGGGGGATACGGGGGCGGGGGGTACCCGTTACTGGGGGGTCATTATTATATGTTTACAGATATATGTATATAATTCTGGCTCATATATACATATATAACTGTATACATTAGGAGCAACTGGGCACTGTCACTTATATTACTGGGGCAAATATAAGCATTATGGGGCCACTATATGCACCAGGGGGGCACTATTATATTATATATATATATATATATATATATATATATATATATATATATATCATAAAAATATAATTATACGCCCCCCACTGGCTAATCTAGGCCTATCTATCTATCTATCTATCTATCTATCTATCTATCTATATATACCGTATTTTTCGCTTTATAAGACGCACTTTTTTTTCCCAAAAGTAGGGGGAAAATTGCAGTGCGTCTTATAAAACGAATACAAGTGAGCGCTCACTTGTATGTTTTAGCTGCCGGGGGGCCGGGATCGCCCCATCAGACCTCAGATCAGCCCAGCGTGCACCATAACAATAAAATAAAAAACTTCACTTGCCTGTCCTGCGCCGCTGCTCCTCAGGCTTCCCGGCCCGGCGCTGCACTGTCCTGAACGCGTACAGCGTCAGGACGTAGTGCGTGCACTATGACCTGACGCTGCACGCAGTCAGGTGACAGTGCAGCGCCGGGCCGGGAAGCCTGAGGAGCAGCGGCGCAGGACAGGCAAGTGAAGTTTTTTTTTGTTATTGTTATGGGGCACGCTGGGCTGATCTGAGGTCTGATGGGGGCACAGAGTGGTCTAATGGGGGCACTGTGGGCTGGTCTGAGTTCTGATGGGGCACTGTGGGCTGGTCTGAGGTCTGATGGGGGCACAGAGTGGTCTCATGGGGGCACTGTGGGCTGGTCTGAGGTCTGATGGGGCACTGTGGACTGATCTGAGGTCTGATGGGGAAGCTGGGCTGATCTGAGGTCTGATGGGGGCACAGAGTGGTCTCATGGAGGCACTGTGGGCTGGTCTGAGGTCTGATGGGGGCACAGAGTGGTCTCATGGGGGCACAATGGGCTGATCTGAGGTCTGATGGGGGAACGCTGGGCTGATCTGAGGTCTCATGGGGGCACAGTGGGAAACAGCCCCAGTTTAAAGGTGCAGCCATTAACAATGAAGAAGGACTATACAGTGCAGTATATGAAAAGCAGCTGCGGGCTAATTGGCCGTGCGATTCTTCAGCATAGCATGGTGCACTGCAGCTCCATGTGGCCATACTCTAAGGCAGAGTGGCCTGGGTATACCTGCTGTGTAGTGATTTGTGACAAATTAATCCTTAGTTATGGGCAAGAATCTCTTCTCACTTACACTTACATTTTTTTTTTTAAATGGGGGTTAGTCAGCACATCCCAGTGTGCATCCATGACTGGAAGCAAAAAAGCAAAAAACAAACAATGCAACAGCACTCTGCAAACACAAAGAATAAAGCAAATACAACTGTGCCATACTCACTATAGAACGTGTACTAATGCTAATGCTTCATTATAAATGTGAGATTCTTGCCAAATACGTTTTGTACAAAATTATTTGTGCCTGCCCGTCGGTGTCAAAACATTGTATTTAGGACAGGAACCTAACACTAAATACCACATTCACTGGTGTCATACCGACCTCCATTAAATTCAGGGAATGCAGGTACCACATTTGGCACCAAAAGAGGTGTAATACAGAATTTAGCATTAGTATTAGCATTTTAAATTTTCAGCAATTTTGATACTGATGGCCTATTGTCACAATAGGTTATCAATATCTGATCAGTGAGAATCCAACTCCTGGCACCCCTGCCGATCAGCTGTTTGAATAAACCATGGGGTTCTTTAGTGGATGCCGCAGCCTCCATACATTGTATAGCGATTCACTTGAATGGGACTGAGCTGCGTCTAAGGGCCCTTGCATACGACCGTATGCGCTTCGAGACATACGGTCCATGAATGGGCCATATGTCCCGGAGCGGCATAGATCGTGGGCACCAGAGCACACAGCATCATAGATTACTATGATGCTGTGCACGTCGGGCCGCCCACGGGACTATTGTCCCGCACTCATATGATCTTATGAGTGCGGGACAATAGTCCCGCGGGCGGCCCGACGTGCACAGTATCATAATAATCTCTGATGCTGTGCGCTCCGGTGCCCACGATCTATGCTGCTCCGGGAGATATGGCCCGCTCACGGACCGTATTTCTCGGAGTGCATATGGTCGTGTGCAAGGGCCCTAAGCCATATGACCAATGAATGTGATATCACTGCTCTCTCCAGAGCACTGCAGCCTATTCAAAACAGTTGATAGTCAGGGATATCAGGAGTTGGGCCCCCAGTGATCATATTTTGATGTCCTATTGCAAGGATAAGCCTTTAATATGAAAATCCCAGACAAACCCTTTAAAAAAAGACCAGTGCACTCTGAGTGATTTCCATTCTGAGCTGAACACTTGAGTTTATATGCTTAAATAATGTGGGTCTGGGAGTGCTTGGACTAATTTGGCTTGTCTATGTTTATATAAGTACTGCATAATTTTGTTCATTTTTAGAAAATACACAACATAATTCACGTTCTGACGGTATGATTAAAGGATTAATTTTGAATTAGAGATTTCGGGATAATTGCTAGTAATAATAAAAGATGTTCTATGTGATAATGTCCTACTGGTTCACAAAGAAAACATTAACAATAGCAGGCAAATGAAAAATGGTCACTATTATAAATAAATATATATAATATTATAAAGATTGCAGGTGTTGTTCATGTCAAACAATTTGCATAAGTAATTTTTTTTGCAAATTGAATAATTTACCATTCTTACTGATGATCAAACTAAGAGAACAGAAATATTTACTTTCCTCCTTCCCAATTTTAATACTTGGCTTAACAAAATGGGTACAAGTATCACAAGTATCATGCCTACAGTATATTAGACCAGTTGGTCCTTTCATTTATCGCAAAGTGTATTGGTACTGCCATGTACCCTGTTTTATCAGTTAACATATTGGGGTCATTTACAAACATTGGGTTTTACATTGATCTTTGTTCCTCATCTGCACTGCTAGAGGATTAGCCCAATTTATGAATTTGTTGCACCTCCGGCAGTCCATGCGCCTAGAATAAAAGCTACTTGGGCCCGTGGAGTAGCTTTTACTCCTCTTTTACACCTGTTTTCTTGACATAAATATAGTAAATGTGTCAGGGCCGTTGTCCAGGCCCCAGTCACAACCTCCTCATTCATAAACAGTTGTTGCAAAAAGGGGGCTTGTGAATATGTTTACTCCTAAAATAGGTGTAAACATATTCTTAAGGATATGGGTTTTCTGAGACTTTAATACTATGACCTATCCTGAGGACAGGTCATCAGTATCTGATCAGTGGGGGTCTGACACCTGGGACCCCCACTGATCAGCTGCTTGAGAAGGCAGCAGTGCTCACAGTAGTGCCACAACCTTCTCTCAGCGCTTCCTAGGCCAGTGATAACATGTTCATTGGTCATGTGACCTAGGTGAAGCTCAGCCCCATAGAAGTGAATGGGGATGTGCGCAATACCAAGCACAGCTGCCATACAATGTATGGTGTTGCGCTTGGTAAGCAGGGAGAAGGCCAAGGCACCACTGCCTTCTCAAACAACAGATTTTTGGGGGTATGGGGGGGTCCCGGGTGTCACTGATTACCTATCCTTAGGATTGGTCATCAGTATTAAAGTCTTGGAAAATCCTTTTAAAAGTCACATTTTAAGCTATTTACCCATAATCCTAAGGGCACTGGGTGGGAATGTTGAGTATAGTTATGCACTGGGCCGAGTTAGAGGTGGGGCTTAGCACAGGGCGCTCCATGCACCACTGATATTGCCCCTCTTTCTGATTTAATAAAATTGGGTGGCAAGGTTGCGGGAGGGAGGGGGGGTTAGAGTGCCATGGTAAATCCATGCCCCAATCTCTTGACATCCTTTCATCTCCTCTTGACAACATACTCACTGATTCCCACCCATCATCAGCGCCGCATTAACCATGGTGCAGAACGATGGAATATGATAATACTCTTGTGAAGCCAGCCTAAGAGTAAAACTTTTTTAAGGGTATGTAAGAATAGTGCAGTGCGCTTTGTACATCTCTCCCCTTCTCTCAGTGCATAGCGAATGCACCGTCCACGCATATGATGCGCATATAGGCATATAATGAAAATATACATGTTGGGAGTGTTTGTGAGTAGGTATGTATGTAGAATTGATTATATTTAAAGTACAAACTTTCCAAATCACCTTGAACATCCGGGAGGTTTCAGAAAAAGACAAGACCTCCTAAACTTCCAGAGGGGTTGGTAAATCCCCCGCAAGGGGCATGGATGACACGTCATGAAAGGGGTGGGGCAATACATGGAAGGGGTAGAAGTCTGAGGAAAAAGGGTATGTTCACACCTGAAGAAAATTAGGTGTCGCACTTCGCATGCTACACTTTTCCCTCTCCTGCAAACCATCTTGTTACCATTGTCCAGTATGCTAATGTACAGTGCACACTGTAGTGAAAATACCTCCTGTTTTTCTTTAAAGCAGTGTATTAGTCTTACTAAATGTCCTCCATTATGTTTTTGGGAAGTGCTTTGCGTTAGTTAGGGGACCCCCAATGAATGGAGTGCTCCATACTCCAGGAACCCTTAATCTAGCTCTACCCCTCACCCTGGTCCCACTCCATAAATTCCTAATCTCTTCCGTCGGCACAGTACAGTTTTGACCAAAACAGTTACAATATGTTATTTAAAAAAAATGAATGGACTATAGCTTTTAAGCTTTTGTATCTATCGATTCATATCAGGAATGGAGTTTCTATACAGATTTTTTAATTCAGTAATTTGATATATGTTATTTTAGCCATAGCAACATGCACCTGCGCACTGGGATGTGCTGACTGAAATCCCCTTTTTTTCCTTGTAAATTTGATACATGAAGCTGAATACTTTAAGTAATAATCTATAGTGAAGTTAGCCAAAAAGTACTCCAGACATATTTTCAATTTTCTAGCTATAGATTTTTAAGCTGGAGTCTTCTAAATGACGCTCTTTAGTAACCCAGGGGATAGGGATAAGCATTTTAAAAAGAAAATACCATAATTCACTTAGCGTGTTTAAAGTGCATCTTTACAAGTTCACTAAAATGATTTACTCTCAACTTCATAATTTTTTTCAGCTTTTATCTTTTTTCATTTCAGTCCAGATCAACAGGGGGTGAAGGTTAGTGCCGAACGGGATTTAGGTAAATTGTATTTTTTTTATTCATATGTAAAAATTCTGTTTTTATGATGGGTGGAAATTATATATATATATATATATATATATATATATATATATATATTTTTTTTTTTTTTTTTTTTTAATGTATAATTTTCTTAGCATCTTCCCAACTGCAGTTTAAAAAGTCTTTGTAACTGAATACAAAACTTCATTTGTGCACCCAGGCTGAGGCTATTTTAAAGTCTATATTATGACTACAATAGTAACATCCCTTTCACACCAAGGCATACCCCTTTCTTACTAAACCATAAACCCACTTGGTGAAATAGGCACAGTGGATTTGTCCTTTGCACCAGATTCCTAAATGCACCAAAACTGCACCAAATTGAACGCAATGTTGGTGCATTTTACATCAAGTTCTATAAACAATCACATTAGCAAATGGGTATTAGTGTTTAGGTTATCTTTTCTGAATTTAATAAGAAAAAAGGCAAGACAAGTGGTAGTAGTAAAACTGTTACTGTACTTTACAGGTGGTTTCGCAAAAAGACAGTGTTTTTTGCAAATGTGTTTTATGTGCACGGTCAAATCCCCATTCACTGCAGTGGGATCTGTTTGGAATCTGGCTGCTTTCCAGCATATATGTAGGCTTTCAGGAAGACAAAAATGCTGCTTGTGGTAATTTTGTCCGTCTGAAAGTAAGCATATATGCTGGATACAGCGAACTCTGCTGAAACAGACTGGTCACTGGTCACAGCACATATGTGAATGCAGCCTAAGTAATATGCACAGCGACTGCAGCCTTATGCATACAACTGTAGTATTGGTCCACAACCTTTCCGCAAAATGTCATATTTGTTTCCTTTTTTGATCCATGTTTTAGAAAAAAAAAATTCTGCTAGAAAACACATCACTCTTCCCTTGGTTGTTTCAGTTATTGCAATTCTGTCCTATACAAGGTAATAGGCTAAGAAAAGATTTTAGCAACTTAAAGGGAACCTGTCATCTCCGAAACACCCCCTGAACTAGAGTAAGTGTTGTATAGTGTAAGTGATGCTGAATCCGAATATGTAAGTTTTATCTTCATACTCACTTCCATTCTGATGTTGTGCTCCCACAAACCAGCAGTAAAATGCACTCACTGGACTCCAGTGCTCACTCACATAATGTAGATGACTCAAAGAAGAGTCCAGTGAGTGCATTTTACTGCTGGTTTGTGGGAGCACAGCGTCGGAATGGAAGTGAGTATGAAGATAAAACTTACATATTCGGATTCAGCATCACTTACACTATACAACACTTACTCTAGTTCAGGGGGTGTTTCGGAGATGACAGGTTCCCTTTAAACTGAACTACAATATACAGGTACAACCCATGGACTTGAGTGGTGCTGTTTCTGGAAAGAGAAGCCAATGAGCCTTTAGCTACGCCCCTGCTGAGCAGTGAAGGTGCGACTTGGTGAGCTTGGCACAGTTTTCTTTTTTTTCACATTTGATGCAAAAATATGTTGGTGCATTTTACATCAAATTCAAGGAACAACACATTAGCAAATGGGCATTAGTGTTTAGGTCAGCTTTTTTGACCTTTCATACTGTTTTGGGGTTATTAAACGTGCATTGGTCAGACCATGAAATGCAGTGCAATCTGCAAGTAGCAGGATACAGAGCAAGAGGAGCTGAGCAGATTCATATATAGTTTAGGGGGAAAGATTCAGTAAAACCTGTAACTAATGTATTTAAGGCTCTGCCTTTTCTGAGTCCAGTTGTATACAGGGGAGGTGTTATCAATGACTGATAGCTATTTCTATGTACACACTTTGCTGGGTTTATCAGACAGATTATTGGAGACAAACATTCCTATGGTTGGATTTCAGCATTCTGATACCTTTTTTCTCAGGGAGATAAAGCACAGCAATGTTCACAACACTTTAAATTGGGAAAAGGGGAGAGTTAAGTTTTTAATAGCTTTGTGCTTGTTTTATGTTTTTAAAACCATTTTAATTTTTTACTACAATTAAATTAAATCACTATGTATCTTTGATACAGGTCATTGCAGCCAGGTGTCAGCTGTATCACTCAACCAGCACTCGTTACATATGGAATGTGTTCATCTCCTGAGCCTACTCCATGCATCCCTTACATGCAAATAACGTACAGTTACATCATTCTGCCATAAGGAGTTAATATGAATCCACTAGTTCTCATCTTATGATATAAAGTCTTCTGTTCTAGACATTTATTACAGGGCGATGTGGTCTTATGTGTGTTCCTTGTGTTACCTCAAGGAGACAATATTCACTTTTGTACTTTTACTAAACATTATCTTACAAATAAGGGTGAATTGTGTTTTCAACCCTATAGAAAATATGTATGAGATGTATTTCCATACTATGGACCTTGAGAGTAATTCTGGGTAGATAAAAGAAGCAGGAGAGCTAAGCGGTTCTTAGACTATTATTACATTATTCTGTTACCTTGGTAAAAGTTATGCATTTTTGTTGTATGTAATATGGAATAAATAAGAAACTGTAACAAGAAATATATTATCACCTTAAGAATGTTTGCTGAAGTTATTTTTCATTTCCCATGTCATCTATAGTTTACTAAACGTCCTACAAGTATTACCCTTGACACCAAAGGCCTCCATACATGTTAGTCTATTGTCAGTGGAACCCATCAGAATAGGTGATCAATGTCTGATATCTATAAACCCCACTACTGGATCTCCAAGCAACCAATAGAACAAGGTTCACTAATACCCCTGATTCCTCATTACAACTGCTGGAAGGAGGAGTTTAAATGGAGTGGCAGTCAACCATGTGCGCTATGCTCTAGTTAAAATCTAAGGAAGATGGAGATAGCTGACTTCAGTAATTACCATTCTACTTATTAGTGGAGGTCACAGCGGTGAGGTGATCAGACCCTTATCATCCATCCTGTAGGTGGGTGATAATGTATTACTTTTGATCCTACAGGGAATTTTCCTGCCCACAGACCGCCCTCCTCACTGCCACTTGCTCCGTACATACTACTGGGACAACTATAGAGGTCAGAGGTTATTAGAGGTTATAAGAGGAAGTCCAGGAAGCATGATAAAGAGTAGGGCTGGCTTGGTACTGTAGTCCACATCTGACATCCTAAGCCCCTGCTCCATATGCATTTTAGAGACAAATGGAGAAGGACAACATAATGTGGTAGCTATTGAAGGCCACCACAGAGGGACGGCTTCTGCAGAGGTATATTGTGCTGTACTGTGGTATTTCGTTTTTATGGATGGTATTCTGTGTTGCATTATGGAATTACTGACCCTGCCAACTTTTATTGGCCCTATAAACTTGTGTTTTTCCACCTTCTGTCAGTTTGTACCCAACCATGAAACATTAGGCCATTTTTATTTTTTTTCCAGGTCCACTTTAAGTTCCCAGTCCCCAGTGAGTCCCCTCTGAGATCTACTATACCATACTGAATATTTAGTAATTGACTGTTTTTCTGATGAAGACATTACACTGCATTTCTTAAATAGAGCGACAGTCAGTTCCAACCTCTCATAATATGGCACATCTGTGCTCAGAGCCTGGAGTAGGTAGTACTATATAAACAAGAAAAAAAAAAACTCCTGCACCCAATGTCTCCTTAAAAAGTCCAAGATCTATTGAATATCAATTTAAAAGATTGCATGAGCAGTTACCACATGCATGTTTGATGCGTTCCAGATTAAAAAATGCTTAATTATGACTTCAAGGGAAATTGTCTATTATGTGTATAATATAAAAACTGTAGGTTTCTCCAAAGACCCCTTTACATGAGCCAATGATTTAACAGTTAATGGGAAGGAGTTTTTCTAGGAATACTGATTGCTTGATAATTGACATGTGTAAAGGTACAGTGGATCACCCAATGTATGAGCAAATGCTTCTTCATTAGGTCAAAGCATTGTTGTGTGGATAATCATCTTTTCTGGGTAGCAGATTGTCTTGTGTTAACAGGGATCTTACGGCCAGAAAAAAATGAATCTTTTTGGGGATGAGTGATCACAGTAGTATTCTCTCCTTTACATGCAGAGGAAATAGTTACTGGTTAATGTGGCTCTCACCTCTTCTCATGAGCAAACGATTATGGGGAAGGAACAGTTTATTCCTGATAATTGCTTGCACAGTCAGTCTGTCTAAAGGGGCTTTTTTGCACATTTTTTTGTATTCGTATTTACAGTCAAGCCTATTTCATTCTCCCTATTCCTGTCTAGCCGTGACAAGATATTGTTTCTAAGTAGATTTTTTTTCTTCTACTATTTTAGGTTAAATCCTTTACTTATTTTCTCTTGGTAATGTACTATACAAATAGCATAAAATATTTTTTTAGATTTTTGAACGACATTGAATAAAGTACACAGAGAGTGGAAAATGTGGCAACACTAGCAGTACTGAGAACGTGAGTAATAAATGAAATAATATAAGCATGGGTTATAATGTCAAATTAGTAAGTAAAAATTAGTACATTTTAAGATGCACTTGAATAGGGCTCAGGAAGACAGAGGCTGTGCTTTCCTTCATTTGTGGCAAAAATTCAGTTTGATGCCCTTACCCAAAAGGTAAATCATACATGTCCCTGTGACTTGCTTACATGAATTTCTATTTCAGCAACCCTGTATGTCATGGCAATGTTACTATTGGGTGGTGGCCCATGTTTCTTCACCATGCAATATGCACCTGCTACTAAACATAACTATGCAACACCATTATTATTAACATTTCATTACCCATTAATGCAAATGCCAGAGGTACCTACCCCTTAAAGGGGTTGTCTCACTTCAGTAAATGGCATTGACTATGCAGAGAAGTTAATACAAGACACTAATGTATTGTTATTATCCATATTGCCTCCTTTGCTTGCTGGATTCGTGGTGGTCGTGCTTGTACACTACAGGAAAAGGCAGTAGCTTATGTGCAGTCCCACGGTCCCAGCCACCAGAGAGGCTGGTGCTTTTTCCTAAAGTGTGCAAGCATGACCACCACTAATGGATTTCAGGGTGGTCTGTAACCATGGAAACAAGCAGTGTATAATGTGATGGAAAATTAATCCAGCCAGCAAAGGAAGCAATATGGATAATAGCAATATATTAGTAAGTGGCTTGAATTAACTTTCTCTACATGATAAATGCTATTTTCTGAAGTAAGACAATCCCTTTAATTTTAACAGCCACAGTACTCTGCATGTTTCTTTTGTATATATTAATTTATTATGATTTAAAGCACTTTCATTTTTTTCATTTAATAAGCATGACAAGGAATGCTATCACTGTCATAAAGTGACATGGCTTTTACCCTTTAATTAGTATCCTAATGCCATAAATAAAGAAGACATTGCAGATGTTATATAACTTAAGGACACAAATAACTAAAACTGATAAAGATCTTGAAATGTAGTTAAAATAGTAATAAAGAACCCAGAAGACCCGCCTAAGGCTATCTACATTGTCCATTTCACTGCAAAACTCTACTTTTCCTTTTTAGCACTTAGTTTTAAGACGTAATTGCTTTATAGCCCCAACTTTTATCCCCAGAGCAGAAAATCTATTAATCATAAAAATGACAATATTTTGACAAAATAAGTAGGCAAGAAACTGAAAAAAAAAACTAGCACCGAGCAGCAGTTTTTGTTGGCTACTTTGTAAATCATTGTTTAAAGGGAATGTGTCAGCCTTTTTTTTTTCATTTAAAGTGAGTCTGTTGGCAGTTTTGACCATGCTAATGTGTTGACAGCACTAGGTAGGGGCCTGGGAGAGGAGGACAAATATACCTTTTCAATACATGTATTCTCTTGATAAATGTATTATTAAGAAGGATAACAACCAACATCAGTTATATTAAATTCAATTATGTATAATTAAAATTCACAAAAATCCATTAAAAACAAAATCAGAAGGGACCGCATATTGTATATAGTTAATTGGTAAATAATGTATTTCATATATAATATAGAAGATGGCAACACAATAAGAAATAAATCATCAATAATATTGCTTAATTATAAATAACATGACATAAAGTATGATATATACAGTATGATATAAAGTTAATGGTTATTTGACACCTCCCATTCCCTTATGACTACCCTGTGTTAAATGCTTGTTGCTGGTTGTAGGATACTATAGCTGCCACCTATCAGCGGTGGTTCCCCTTCCCATTCCAGCTACGCTATAAATCATGTGTGCCATAGGTTATGCGTAGTTCACAGCCATAGCCATAACCTTTGTGTATGCCTTGTGCAGTGACATGCTACACAGAAACTCTTACAGGTGATGACTTCCTGTAGAGTCAAATAATTATTAATAAAAAAAACACATAAATTGTAAGTAAAGTACTTTTAGATATAATAATAATAATAGTTGTTGTTGATAACAACAACAACAATTATTATTATTATTATTATTATTATTATTATATAATATGTTTATATGTTAAAATAATTCACATTCAAAATACGTTGTATGGGGGGGCCTGGCCTGGCAGCGGAGCCGCATGGACGCAGCCGAGTGAGCTCTGCTGAGGATCGTTAAGGAGCGGGCTTATAAGCTTCCTTTACCTACGCTAACATGGGCAAGAATGCTAAGGATAAATCCAGGGACACACCTGGAGTCATTAGAACGGCTTCTGGTCAAGGAGACTTGGATCGCTCGTTAAGAAGACATGTGCTCCCCAGCCGAGAAGGCCTAACAAGATGGCGCCTTCCCAGGAAGCGCGGCAACGCCAGGAAGATACAAACTCAGAAGAAGGTGAGCGCAGCGAGACGGATACTACAGCGTCTAGAGATAACTTACCAGTCTCCAGAGCTTTCATGCTCCAGCTCCTAGCTGATGCCCTGGATCCCCTGGTACCGGAGCTGAAAGATTTTAAGCAGGATCTAAAACAAGTGGGGGACCGAGTGGAGACCCTAGTAACAGCACAGACAGCTATTATGGACTTTGGGACTTCAGTTTCCCATAACCTGGATTATGCCCAGGCTCTCTTAAACTATTTGTATAGCCAGCTGGAAGACCAAGATAACCGGGGGAGGCGCAAGTTGCCTGAAAGGATTCCCTGAATCGATCCCTGTGGATGCCATAATGCCCACGTTGTCTGAATTCTTTTCTGGTCCTCTGGGCCCTGCACCGGGCCCTAATGAACCCCCATAGGACATCATATGTAAGTTGACTCATTTTCAAACTAAAGAAAACATCCTGAAAGCTGCCAGACTGTCTGCTCACCTTTCCTATGAAGGGTCTGCCTTATCTATTTACCAAGACCTCTCTCCTTTAACTCTTAAGAAAAGGCGAGCTTTACGTCCGCTGCTGGACATTTTGAAGGAATGCAAAATCCTATATCACTGGCTACATCCTTTTGGCCTCCTCATTAATAAACCAGAGAGAAAGACCGTTATTCGGTCCCACGCAGCTCTTAAGCGCCTATATGACTGTTTGGGAATAGAGGACTCACAGATACAGGACTAGAATCCAGTTCAGGAGTTGACGCTATTACCAGCCCTTCCTCTGATTACTCCTTGGACCCCAGCAGGAGCTAGTAAACCGCCGCGGCAAAAGAGGAGATCCGGGAAGCTAACGCCGAGGAGAATTCATATGGATACAGATTGACAACCACCTGTGCTATAGACAGACCTCCTATTCTATACCTTACAGGTCGTGGTGAGCCTGGTGTACGAATATCTGCCACCGTGCATTTGATAATTTCTTTATTATTTTCTATCTTTTATTTGCCTCCATCTTTCCCTTGCTCTGTTTTTCATTTGTTTCTTATCTTATTTGAATGCCACATGCCTCTCAAGCTCTCATTTGCAAGGGCTCATGTTACATTGTGATGCCCGCTCCTCTACTTTGATCCTTTATTTGGACAGCCTACGTTCCACATGCCATACTATGTACCACCCTGGTACATATTTCACACTGTTAATGTTATACCGATTACATACTATTCCTGTTTGTACATTCCCATGTCTTTTGCGCAAGTTCACCTTACTTGCCCGCCAGTGAACTTTAGTGCTTTTGACATGCGAACCTACAAGCGGGAGACTCTCCTACCTTTGATATGTTCCAAACTTGTTAAGGTTGGTTATATTATTTGTTTACCAGTTGACAAGATGGCAATGCTATGTTACATCTCCTGCTGTCCCAGAGCAGGTCCTTTATCCCACCCAAATGACATTGGTTAAGGTATGTTCGTACAATGTGAGGGGGTTGAATGCGCCTGCCAAGAGGAGCCAGATTTGCACTATGTTGAAGAAACTTAAGGTGGATGTTGTACTCCTTCAGGAGACTCATTTTAAAGCTCAACGTATACCACATTTGAAACATCTGGTCGATAACCAATGGTTTCATAGTGCTTCTCCAAACTCTTCCTCAAAAGGTGACAGCATTGCCTTACATAAACAGCTCCCTTTGGTGGTGCGTTCAACGCTCACAGATGATAGTGGTCGCTATGTCTTTATAAAAGGTTTGCTGGGTTCTCAGGTGCTGACTATTGGGAACATATATGTTCCGAATTCTAATCAGGCACCTTGGTTGAGAGGGGCTCTAGTGAAATTCCATGAGTTTGCAGAAGGTTTATCAATATTAGGTGGGGATATGAATGTCGCTTTATTTCCGGTAATGGATTCTTCTACGGGTACCTCCTCGGTGTCAGACACTTCACTTAGATATATTTGGAGTAACATGGCCAAAGCTGGATTGGTAGATAGCTGGAGAGCCTTAAATCCGTTTTTCCTTTTCCTTTTTCTTTTCTTAAATCCGACTATGAAAGACTACTCTTACTTTTCACCGGCCCACTCCTCATACTAAAGGCTTGATTACATTCTAATATCTACCTCATTGTTCCCCCTGTGTAAAAAAGCTACCATAGGGTCCATAACCCTATCTGACCATGCTCCAGAGTTTTTGCAATTCCAACTGCAAAATCTTCCAAAGAGGGAGCTATTTTGGAGGCTGAATGAAACGCTCCTCCATAACCCTAAGACTCTGGACACTATTAAACGTAAGTTGGAGGAATACTTTAGCACTAATGACAATGGAGAGGTCTCTCCTAGTGTGGTATGGGAGGCTCATAAAGCCATAATGCGAGGACATCTTATATCTCTGGGCTCTTATCTAAAAAAACAGAAGGAATCAGAGATACTTTCTATCCAATCCCAGATCCATACACTAGGATCTAGACATAAAAAATATCTCTCTCCCACAGTTCTCAGAGACCTAGATCTTCTCAGGTCTCAGCTCAAAACTTTGCTAAATGATAAGTCTGCTAAAATGTATTTATCAGCTAAATTCAAATATTATGCACACAGAGACAAGGCCTCTAGGTTTATGCTATCACAGCTAAAGAAGAGGCAGGTTGGATCCTATATCCACATGATTCAACCCACCACAGCACAACCCCTACTGCGCACTGAGCAAATAGCAACTAGATTCGCGGAATACTATACCCACCTGTATAACATCAACAGGGATGAATCTGATACTGGGAAGGAGGCTAAAATGGCTCAGACTGTAGATTGGCTGTCCTCTCTTGCACTTCCCACCTTAAAACCTCAACAGGTACAGTCCCTGATTAAACCTTTTGCCCTATCTGAGTTGAAAACTGCTCTCAAATGTACTCCATTACGAAAGAGCCCAAGCCCAGATGGCCTGACCATGAAATACTATGATACTTTTCAAGAGGTTCTTTTACCGAGATTGTTTTCAGTTTTTAACTCCCTGTGGGAAAATGGTACTCTGCATCCCCACATGTTGTCTGCTCAGATCACCATTATACCCAAAGATGGGAAAGACCCCTCTGCGTGCTCTAGCTACCGTCTCTTAAACAATGATCTGAAACTTCTTGCCAAGATGCTGGCGCTTAGGCTTCAACCCTTTTTATCCCAATTGATACATATGGAACAGGTGGGCTTTATCAGTGGGCGGGAAGGCCGAACGAACACCGTTAGACTCATCAACATTATCCAATATGCCCATGCCACCTCCACTCCCTTAGTGCTTCTCGGTACTGATGCAGAGAAAGTTTTTGACAGAGTAGATTGGACATATATGACGCAGGCCTTAAGGCGATTTAATATCCCAGATGCCTTTATTGTAGTGGTCATGGCCATGTATAGAGCACCTACTGCCCGGGTCCTTGTGAATGGTACCATGTCTCCTCCGTTCACAATCAGCAATGGGACCCATCAGGGATGCCCGCTATTGCCCCTCCTGTTTATTCTCTCACTTGAACCTCTTTTGCAAACGTTTAGGACAGATGAACGAATACAAGGAATTACTGTAGGTAACACCATCACAAGCAAGCTGCCTTCGCAGATGACCTTCTACTGATAGTCTCCAACCCCGTTGAAGCATTCCTGGTTATACACTCCATACTGGATAAATTTGGATACTTATCTAATTTTAAAGTGAACCTTACTAAGTCACAGGTTTTAAATGTCACCCTGGACCCTCAAACTCAACGGCTACTAGAAAACTGCACTCCTTTTTCATGGTAAACATGTAGCATCCCCTTTTTAGGAATTAATCTTACCTCACACTCTTCCTCTCTATACTCTATAAAATTTCAAACACATTCCGCAAACTATCAACAACCTAATCAAGTCCTGGGATATTCCTTTCACTTCTTGGTTTGGGCGCAAAACGCTGATCATAATACTGCCAAAAATACTATACTACTTACAGGTTCTCCCTATCTACTTACCTTCTATACTTCTCTATACTTCTTTGATCACCTCAGAAAAATCCTCTCTCGATTTCTTTGGAATAGTGCCAGACCAAGGCTCTCACATGATCAGATAGTTAGACATCCCAAACTAGGAGGTCTTGGCATGCCAGATTTCTATGTATATTACAAAGCTGTACAGGGATTAAGAGTTCTGGAATGGCTGAGACCTCTGGCGGATAGGCTTGATATTGCGATTGAACAGGCTATGTCTACTATACCGCTACAGGCATTGTCTCTCAGTACATTACATAAGTCTGCCCTAAGCAAGACTATCACTAATCCCCTGTGACTAGCGGTATGGGACTCAGCTTTGAGAGATAAGGTGCTTACCTCTCCTTTGTCTCCCTTACTACAAGTCCGGGATATCATGTGGGAGTCAACTTCAGAATTCAGATCTTCCCTCACAGAACCGTGTAAACTCTGTGATAGAAGTATAAGTGACATGCTGGATGTTACTCAGGGGATTGTGACTCTACAAAATGACTCCTCATTTGACTATCATTTTAATTGTATACAAAAAACATACCTCTTCAATGCAATTAGAAAGGTGAGAGACATAACAGATGTAGGACCTACGACCTTTGAACAAATGGTCCTTAGTATTAAGAACCCTTAACAAAAAATTTCCAAGATATATGCTTCTACTCTACAGGTGGAGCCCATTCTTAAGCCCACTTATATTTCTGCTTGGAAATCGGACTTGGAGTTGACATTTACCCTGAGAGAGGTCGAACTAATACAAGCGCAAACTCCTAAGGTGTCCAGATGTGTTAGATTACAGGAGAACTACTATAAAATTATGACTAGATGGTACTACACTTCTACTAGGCTGCATAAGATGTACCCAACTACTTCTTTTATATGTTGGAGATGCCAACGACATGACGGCTCCTTTCTCCACATTTGGTGGAGCTGTAGTCTCATAGTGCCCTACTGGACTGAGATCTGCGACATTCTTGCCAAACTTCATGGTAGACAGATCCTCCCGACGCCACAATCCTGCCTTCTAGGGATCCTGAAGGCAGGGTCGAGCTCAAGGTATGAGGTGCAGCTTAACCACCACCTTCTAGCAGCTACAAGGTTACTAGTGGGATCCCACTGGAAATCCACTGAGACTCCACCTGTAAATCACTGGCTGAATAAATGTGACCAGATTTACAGGCTGGAACAGATAGCTCACTGGGACTCTAGAGTCTCCTCCAAGTTTGACTTGATCTGGGGACCTTGGAAAAAGTATAGAAACTTGCCTTGACCTGCCTTCTGCTAGGGACAACATGCTCCCTAAATGTGAAGTCTCTTGCCACATACCATAATGTAGTTTTTCCCTGTTTTCCCTTATTTTCCCTGTCCCTTGTTCCCTCCTTTTCCCCCATTCCCTTTCCTTTCCTTTTTTCAAAAAATATAGTATTTTCGATTTGACTGACATTACAATGTTTCCATGATTGCCTTTCATAGGTTTAGCCCTTGAATCTTCTCTAGTCAGGACATTTCATATGTTATGTCACCCTAATTATTGCTCTGTCTGATTATCTCAATTATAAGAAGTGCCTGTAATGATTACTGTTATGTTATGTATTATCTGTGCACCTCTAACTTTGGCTGTAAACCAATAAAATGTTTTAAAAACTAAAATAATTCACATTCAAGTCACATTATTCACATCCTGCTTTTGACATCAGCAGTGTGTAGCTCATGAAGGAAGTCATGTGTTGTGAGCTGGCTTGGTGGGTATATATGACAGGCTGTCTGCATGTTACTATCATGGGTAAAAGGGAAATTTATCAGAGTTGGGCTGATTATTGGCTTTTGGGCAAGGAAGGCTGTAATTCTGAAACTGTGCAGTATGAAAATTGTTTGCTAGGGTGACTGTGTATCATGAAAGGACAAACTGCATCATTGCAAATAAAAAAATAAACAATGTGGAAACTGCAGAACACCACATGCTACTGATGTGAGAATTGAACACCTGTTATATAGGTGTGTGAAGGTGGACCGACACACTACAGTAGAGAAGCTCACTACCAAAATAAACGAGGGGGCTACTAGAGCTGTGCTTAATACAATAGTTCAGTGACCTCTACTGCGTTTGGAGCTACGAGGCAGACAGATGGTCATGCACCTCTGTTAACAAAGTTACATTGGCAGAAAAGGCTTGAATTTTTGCCGCAGTATGACAATTAGACCTCTGCTGATGGTTGCCTTCTCCAATGAATCAAGTTTTCTGCCTCATTGAATGATTAAATGTTGGCGTGTCACATTACAAACATTAGAGAACAAATACCCTGAAATCATTGCTGGAAGAACACAAGCTGGTGGTGGCAGTGTTATGGTTGGTGGAATATTTTTGTGGCATTCTGTGGGCCCACCCATCCATGTGGATGGTACTCTCAATGGATTTGGGTATGAATCCATCTTTGAAGATCACATACACCCATACATGCTGATTGTCTTCCCTGGGGCGGATGGGATCTTCCATCAAGACAATGCAACATATCACACAGCTAGAAATATCTGACATTAGTTGGAAGTTCATAACTAAGACTTCCAAGTACTACCCTGACCTCCTAACTCCCTAGACTTGAACTTAATTGAGCATCATTGGGACCATCTCGATCATTGTCTTTACTTTATAGATCCTCCCCCACATACCCTCCAGCAGCTGTAGGATGCACTGCAGTAAGTGTGGCTCTAGATACCTGTGACAGCTTACCAGGACCCTATTGACCCTCCCAGCCCATCTAGCTGCTGGTCATAATAATTTGACTCGACTATGTGCATTTGAAAACTAATTTTCAAATACCATATTAGGGCAAAATATCTGCAATGTAAGCATTAACTTTTAACTAAATGTGTGAAGCAGTCCATACACATTAGTTTTTTGATGGCAACAAGTACCAATTAGTAATGCTCACACAGTACAGTCACACACCTACAAAATTAGAAAGCAAAGAGTAAATACAGCATGCAATGATAACACAAAAGCCGAGCTTTGTTTACTGCTACTTTAACCTGAGTAATTGCATTCTTATGTCTATGAGAAAACCAGACTGAGTTATTTCTGTGTGCAAAAAATACACTAAAATAGCCTGCTCTTTAGAACCACTCCGATACCATTTCATTTTCCCATATGCAAAACCTTTATTTAGAACAACGGCCAAACAGACATATTTGTGCAGCAATGCTCTGAAAATAGATGACTTGCTCCAAATGCCCATTTATAGTAGACTCTGGAATGCTGCGAGTCACCTGGGGGAGTACTAGTGTGAAGCTGGTGACATCTTCAAAGTTCTGTTCATGCATTACTATTTTAAACAATAAATGTAAGAACGTCAGACATCCTTTCTACGTTGTAAGTCTGAGTCACTGAATAGGAGATGCAGAAACAACCAGAAAGTGCACTGTGGGATGCATATTGAATGGAGGCTGCTGACAGCAGATGCTGAAGGAGAGAAGGTGAGGACTGATTGATTTCAAAGCGCCAATCTTTTTGTTCTGAAGGAAATAAGCTGACAGAGGCTTAGTCACCTGTCCCTGTTCAGGCTTGGCTGAGCATGCATGTGTATGGGAGATGACTCAGCTATCTAAAATCTATGCTAAGCTGTAGTTGCTTTTTCCTCATAGCAGATGGTATTCCTGCTATCTTGTAGGTATACTCATAGAATCAGAGTCATTAAGTAGGATAGCATGGGTGTATTTTGCCATGATTGTGTAATGATCGTGGTTGTTTGCAAGACTGCAGAACTTGACTTCACCTTCAGCAGTAGCTTTTCCCAAGTCCTAATCAATGGCTCATGGTACTCACATCCAGGACTAGATCAGAATTTTGTAACAACTGGACGGTCACAAGGAAAATTATTCTGTATAAGGCACATATGAGAAAGCAAAATTCAGAATAATAAAATCACCTAAAGATGAGAGCAAACGGGATGAGGATAGAAACAAATGAGGGAAACGGTACAGATGAGAGCAAACGGGCAGACTGGGAATGCAAAGTGGTCCTGGAAAAAAACTAAAAGTGGTCTTATTTTGTAGTGGGGCCCAAACTGACAGGGTCAACATAAGTAGGTGAGGCCAGCAATACCATATTGCGGCACATTACACCACATCTGCAAAGCCAAATACCAGTGCATCACAAAATACTGCCACAACAGCACAAAATACCCCTCAAAAGCTACTCCCTATGGTGTCCAGCGGCAGCTGCCACATTTTATCCTCCTACTCCCTAGGTTGGCAATACAGTTAAATTCAGAAGTCAGGAGAAATATGTCAGATCATTATTTACCATGGCTGGTGGTCGTGAGGAAGGCTCAGGCAGCCCCCTAAGGATCAGCCCAGCCCCCTGGGGATCAGCACACCAGGAAGTTTCAGGAGCAATGAATATACTATGTATTAGTCTTTTCTGAAAGTTGATTAAAATAAATTCTACAGCCAGAGTGCAGATAATTTTTGACTAAATCTAGCAGAAACTGACCCTAAACTGCTAAGTGCACCTAGACATCACAAATTCACACAATCCAAACAGCAGCAGAAACAAAGCCTCAATACAAATAACAGTAAAACCATGGAAACACAAATCAGAGGTTGCACTCACACAAATGGAAAAGGATTCAAGACTGTAGAAATGACTGCATAAAGCTTTTGCTATACCTCACAAAGAGGCACAGAAACTAAAGGTATTTATTAAAGGCATAACAATCAAAAAGGCTCTCCCAGTAGACACCAGACAAAGCAAGTCGATAGAAGACCCAGATTCAGGTTTAAGGCAGTCTCAAACAAAGTGAACAGCAAGGAAGATATCCCTGTTGCTCATAACAGATGGTAAGAATTTCTACAGTTTAATTAATAGCAAATTTGTGATTATAAATGGCCAAGTTGTACAGATTTTCCAGAAAAAGCATACTCGCAATGTTTATGTTTTAATCTATTCTTAGCTTTCAATGCATTCCATTTCTTTATCAGGATGGTTATATTTCTGGGACTGGACCCGGTAGAAATCTTTAACATTTTAACCCAATGAAGGATATACAACTGATATAATTTGTTTTATTGTAAAAACACAATTAGCCTTCTTTATAATGAATTAGTGTTATGCCATATGCTATTTAATTGCCCACCGTTTAAGCAGAACATTTGTACATGATGTTCTTGCTTTTTATTACCAATGCAAGAAACTCCAATAGGATAAAAAAACCTGAAGATAATGTTGTGACAATCTAAATCGACTGACCTCTGTGGCTTATATAATTGTATGAGGGCCATTGTCATATTTTCTATATTCATTTCATTTTTAAAGCTTGTGAAAATTAAAGTACAATACTTGCCTTGAACATGAAGTTGTAGAAATTTTCATTGACATTAATTGTACAGTAGGACCAATCAGATTGCTTTGCTTAGTTACCATTAGTTACTGCTGCAAGTATAATACTATTAGTGGACCTCGTGGACTTCGATTCGAATTTCAGGGAAAATTCAATTTGCAGCAAAGCCCAATTTCCTCATGCAATGATAACAAATTGATTTTCTCTGAAAAGAGTTAAAAAATTGAAAAAAAAATCATAATTACCTCATCCATTTGAGTATCTATTTGCTTGCTTATTCTATATGACTGTTAATCTCTCCCATGCCTTAAGATGTTACCTGATCTGTTAAACCACTTAGAAACAAGACATCTTATTCTTCACTTCATTGACTCTGCTAGTAACAAAGTAAGCTACTCATTTAGACGGACAACTGGGAGACAGTATCAAAATTACATTTACCCACTTTATAATAGGCTTTTTATTCCTCTGGTTTAGTGTCTCTGTGAATGTGAATGTGAATTTTTATCAGAGAGTAACAGAGGTAGCCATGATTCAAACAATCCAGCTGGGTTCAAAGTGCCAATGGTGATCAATTTTCATCTAGAAGTGAAATTGTATGTTTAATTTGGAAAATGTGATCTGCATTTTTCTCTTAGTACAGCAGACACACAAGCACTATGTATTCTGAAACATTTTGGAAGCTGCAAATAAAATCCATTATCATGTCAGCCAAAATCTTTAAACCCAGACATTCTCTCTTGTTTCAGCCTTCCAAAAAAACACATAAACAGTCCAAAATTGCCAAATTAAACAGAACCCCTAATGAAAAATTATATAGTATGTGAAATATGCAAAAAGATCTGTCAGGTTGATCTAAATGTTTGAATTGGAAATGAGCACATTACAAACAGAAAGCAGACCCACAAATCATGTGGGCACTCTTCTTTTAAGAAAAGCGCTTATTTCACTTAAAAAGTATTCCTTATTTTAACTTGTAAAGATTGATTAGCTTATCTTTAGAACAAGAAGAATGGTTGGTTTGCTCATAGAGTAATTACACTGGAAACGTAATTCCAATAACAATGTGTGCGTCACGTAGGCACACTAATTACAGTAAATTGGAGAACTTTTTACATCTAAGGAATAAGCCAGTTTGTTAACAAGCTAGTTACCACTGCTCAAACTACTCTGTTCACCGAACAGCGTCATGCTTTTGAACATTTTACTTTACCTGAAGCACAGTTGAATGAATATAGCACTGTAAAATCAATTGGTCATTTATGTATTTTATTAAAAAGTATAGTAAATATATCTGGGCTGTCCACATTGATGCAGCTGTCAATAGCAAACAATAGTGTTCATTGATGAAGGTAGGTTCTGCCTTGGTACTAATAAAGGCTGCCTCATAGTTTGCAAGAGGGCACCTATTGCCATCATTCATAGTGTGAGACACACAGAATCACCACCAGACCAACACAAGTTACCATGACAGTTCTTGTCTGGTATTCGTAGAGGAAACATTGACCAGCATTTGGTATGTCCAGGACATCATGGAACCATCCTACTACCTTTTTTTGTCTTAGGTGACGTGGTGTTCCAACCAGATAAAGCTCACACACATACTGTCTGTACTACACAACGTGCTCCTCAAAGTATTCAAAAGCTCCCATGGCCAGCTCGATCGCCACATCTTCTATCCCCCATTGAAGGGTGCACCACATTGGTTTTATGACCAATGACCAAGCACCACTAGTAGTTTATACTTTTATACTCAATCGCATTAACTTTTCCATGTTTTTGAAATTGTTCTAACTTGTTACTCAGAATCCCACTGATCCAGAAAATAAAGGCTCTGTGACACTTGTGCAGCAGTACATCTCTTGTACTGCTTTTCCAGACATATCCAGGGGTGTGGTGATAAGAGGGATGCAGAAGTAACCAAGTAACCCTGGTGCTTGAGAGGGCCCAAAGATATGCCAGAACAGTAATAATATTGGGAATATAAGTATTTATTAACCCCCTCAACCCCGGGCCTGTTTTCACCTTCATGCCCAGGCCATTTTTTGCAAATCTGACATGTGTCACTTTATGTGGTAATAACTTTGGAACGCTTTTACTTATCCAAGCCATTCTGAGATTGTTTTCTCATCACATATTGTGCTTCACGACAGTAGTAAATTTGTAGCAAAATATTTCAATTTTATTTATAAAAAAATTCCAAATTTACCAAAAATTTGGAAAAATTAGCAAATTAGCAAATTTCAATTTCTCTGCTTTCAAAATACATAGTAATACCTCCAAAAATAGTTATTATTTTACATTCCCCATATGTCTACTTTATGTTGGCATCATTTTATAAATGTCATTTTACTTTTTTAGGATGTTAGAACACTATAGTCCACCCATTCCAGTTATTACTTTAGTTGCCCTCCTCTGAACCCTCTCGAGCTCTGCTATGTCTGCCTTGTTCACAGGAGCCCAGAACTGTACACAGTACTCCATGTGTGGTCTGACTAGTGATTTGTAAAGTGACAAGACTATGTTCTCATCACAGGCATCTATGCCTCTTTTGATGCAACCCATCATCTTATTGGACTTGGCAGCAGATGTCTGACACTGGTTTCTACAGCTTAGTTTGCTGTTCACTAAAATGCCTAGGTCCTTTTCCATGTCAGAGTTACCCAATATTTTACCATTTAGTATGTACTTGTGAGTTGCATTAATGCTTCCCATATGCATAACCTTACATTTGTCAGTGTTAAACCTCATCTTCCACTTCTCTGCCCAAGCCTCCAGTCTATCCAGATCTATCTGTAGCAGTATACTGTCCTCTTCTGTGTTAATTACTTTACACAGTTTAGTGTCATCTGCAAAAATTGATATTTTACTGTGCAAGCCTTCTACAAGATCATTAATAAATATATTGAAGAGAATAGGGCCCAATACTGACCCCTGTGGTACCCCACTAGTTACAGTGACCCAATCTGAGTACGTACCATTAATAACCACCCTCTGTTTTCTATCACTGAGCCAGTTACTTACCCACATACAGACATTTTCTCCCAGGCCAAGCATTCTCATTTTATATACTAACCTTTTATGTGGTACCGTGTCAAATGCTTTGGAGAAATCCAGATATACGACATCCATTGATTCGCCGCGGTCCAGTCTAGAACTTACCTCCTCATACAAACTGATTAAATTGGTTTGACATGACCGATCCCTCATGAAGCCATGCTGATATGGAGTAATTTGCTTATTTTCATTGAGGTACTCCAAGATAGCATCTCTTAGAAAACCCTCAAACAGTTTACCCACGACAGATGTTAAACTTACCGGCCTATAGTTCCCGGGCTCTGTTTTTGGACCCTTTTTGAATATTGGCACCACATTTGCTATGCGCCAATCCTGTGGAACACCCCCTGTCAGTATAGAGTCCTTAAATATCAGAAATAAGGGTCTGGCGATGACATTACTTAATTCTCTTAGGATACGGGGGTGTATGCCTTCCGGTCCTGTCGATTTGTCTATTTTAATCTTTTTAAGACGCAGCTCTACTTCTTCCTGGGTCAGACAGGTCATTTTTAATGGGGAATTTACTTTTATATTCTGCATTTCATCTGACAGTTTATTTTCCTCAGTGAATACAGTGGAGAAAAAGATATTTAGTAACTTTGCTTTCTCCTCATCGCTCTCTGCAACTCCCCCCTCATTAGTCTGTAAGAGGCCGACACCTTCAGGTTTATACTTTTTACCATTTGTATAAATAAAGAACATTTTAGGGTTAGTTTTACTCTCTTTGGCGATTAATCTCTCGGTCTCTAGTTCGGCTGTTTTTATTTGTCTTTTACATATTCTATTTTTTTCCTTATAGTTTTTAATGCTTCTTCGCTCCCTCCTGTTTTAGTGATTTAAATGCTTTCTTTTTGTCATTTATTGCTTTCTTTACAGCTTTATTTATCCACATTGGTTTTTTCTTGTTCCTTAACCTTTTATTCCCATAAGGTATATACCTCTCACAATTAGATATTAGGATGCTTTTAAAAATATCCCATTTTGTGGCTGTATTTTTATTTTTGAGGACTTTGTCCCAGTTAGTTAGGCCTATGGCCTCTCTTAGATGGCTACATTTTGCTTTTTTGAAGTTTGGTACTTTTGTTCCTCCCTGAAGAAACGCTCTTTTGAATGACAGTTGGAAGGTTATTATATTAGGGTCACTATTTCCCAGATGTCCCCCAACCTGCACATCTGTTGTTCTGTCAGGTCTATTGGTTAATACTAAGTCCAGTATGGCCGTCCTTCTAGTCGGGTCCTGAACCAGGTAGGAAAGGTAATTGTCTTTGGTTATTTCCAAGAACCTGTTTCCTTTATGAGATATACATATTCATGTTAATAATTTTTTTCTTGCAACACAGCAAGGGTTAATCGCAAACTAAACCTCAATATACATTGCTCTTATTCTGCAGTTTACAGAAATACCCCATATGTGGTGGTAAACGTCTCTATGGGTTTGTGGCAGTGGTCAGAAGGAAAGGAGCCCCATATGAATTTTGGAGGCAGATTTTGCTAGAATGGTTTTTAGGCACCATTTTGTAATTGAGGGACCCTGATGTACCCTTACAGTGAAAACCCTCAAAAAGTGACCCCATTTTGGAAACTACACCCTTCAAAGAATATATTAAGGGAGGTACTGGCAACTTTGACCCCCTAAGCGTTTTACGGAATTTGGAAACACTTGGCTGTGAAAATGAAAAGTTTCATTTCTTCCAATAAAATGTTTCTTTAGCCCCAAATTTTTCATTTTCACAAGGGGTAACAGGAGAAAAGCACCCCATAATTTGTTCCTCATTTTCTTCTGAATACAGCAATATGTGTGGTAAACTGCTATGGGGCAAATGGCAGGACTCAGAACAGATGGAGCGCCATATGGATTTTGTAGCACAGATTTTGATGGATTGGTTTGCGGGAGCCATTGATTTTTATTTTTTTGGTGATTGTCTTATGTGGGGGCTCATTTTTTGCGGGATGAAGTGATGCTTTCATTGGTACCATTTTGGGGTACATAACACTTTTTGATCCCTTGGTATTACACTTTTTTTGAGTCAAGGTGAAAAAAATTGCTGTTTTGGCATAGTATTTTTTTAATTTTTTTTTACAGCATTCACCTGAGGGGGCAAATCATGTGATATTTTTATAGAGCAGGTTGCTATGGACGCGATGATACCCAATATGTCTACCCTTTTTATTTTTGTTATATTTTACACGTTAGATTTATTTTTGAACAGAATAAAATCTTTTTTTGTGTTGCCATTTTCAGAGAGCCATAGTTTTTTTTATTTTTCTGGCGATTGTCTCAGGTAGGGTCTCATTTTTTGCGGGACAAGATGTCGGTTTGATTGGTACTATTTTGGAGTAAATATACCTTTTTTATCGCCTGCAATTACTCTTTTTGTGACAGTAGATGACCAATAAATGGCTGTTTTGGCATAGTGTTTTTAATTTTTACAGCATTCATCTGAGGGGGATATAATGTAATATTGTTATAGAGCAGGTTGTTACGGACGCGGCAATACCCAATATGTCTAACATTTTTATTTTTGTTGAGTTTTACACAGTAAATGAATTTTTGAACAGAATAAAATCTTTTTTTTGTGTTGCTATTTTCTGAGAGCCATATTCTTTTTTATTTTTTGGGCGATTGTCTTAGGTAGGGTATAAATTTCTGCGGGACGAGATGACGGTTTGATTGGTACCATTTTGGGGTAAATACGCCTTTTTGATCGCCTGCTATTACACTTTTTGTGAGGAAAGGTGACCAAAAAATGGCTGTTTTAGCACAGTTTTTTTTCCTGCGTTCACCTGGCGGTGTGGATGATGTGATATTTTTATAGAGCCAGTCGATTTGGTCGCGGCGATACCTAACATGTCTACTTTTCTTTTTTTCCCTTTTTTTTTTACAATTTTTTAAACTTTATTTTGGGAAAAGTGCGCTTTTTTTTTACTTGAAACTTATTTTTTTGTAAAACTTTATTTTTTTCACTTTTTTTCCACTTTTTTTCACTTAGGGGTCTGATCCCTTTTACAATGCATTACAATACTTCTGCATTGTAATGCATTGGCTGTAAGTTTATTACCAGTGTAGTACACTTACAGTCTGCTTCCTGTGAGATCCAGGGGGCTGGATCTCACAGGCTCCCAGGGATGGCAGCCACGATGCCTAAGGAAGGCATCGGGCTGCCATCCAAGCCATCGGGTCTCCATCACAGCAGCGCGGGGACCCGATGGACCCTCCTTCCTGCCGCCAGAATCGCATGTGCCGTGGTCAGCGCTGACCACGACACATCGAGGGTTAATACGCCCCCCTTGGTGTTTTCACCAATCCGGGTGTACGCAGCAGGGGTCCGGCTACAGGGAACAGCCTGCCCCCTGCAGCTGATCGGGTGGGTGCAGCTCCTGCAGCCGCCCGATCAGCGTGCCGTAGTACTATGGCGCGGGACGGCAGGTCCCTTTCCACAGCGCTGTACATTTACGGTGCTGGTTGGGAAGGGATTAAAACAGACATTTCTGGGACATTCCTAGGGACACTAAAACCGGAAAAAAAAACAAAAACAGCCAGCTATGGAAACATTATCTTTGTCTTTACCTTTTATGCTTGGACTGCTTCAAACCACTACGGAAATCGGTTTTAAGAGATTTCCTATAGTCAGAAAAGACCCTCATTGCTCCCAGCCTCCCCACAATGTGCACTAACATGACCTCACTTTCACACAGGAAGTTCAGGAAAAGGGAGCAATTTAACTCAGTGGCTCAGTGGTTAGCACTCTGTACCTATGGAAAATTATCAATATAGCTAGAGATGAGCGAATCTATTCGCCGCTTCATAGATTCGTATCGAATCTTGGGATTTTTCAGCTGCGAAGCGAATCCGAATATTAGGTGATTCGCTTAACTTTTATATGCATTCGCTACGTAGTGTGTCCTATAAATTATACGCTATTCTACGTATAATTTAGTTACTCTATACGCTGTTGCGTACGAATTTAATTCAGCGATGCAGACTCCTCTCTGGTAGTTCCGCCCCTTTCGCCAGCGCGGGAGGAGGACGAGGCAACTCAGAAAATTAAGTTGCGCATTCGTGTGCCTCATACCTTTTTCCCCCTTTTCAGGTTATTTGGGGAGCCCCTTGAAAGAGGGTTTTTTAAGGAACCTTTGCTGCTTTTTTTTACCCATTTGGATTACAATTTTACCTATGTGGATTACAAATTGCGACTGAGTTTGGGACTCTGCTCCAGTTCTATGACAAGCGTCAGAAGAAAAGAGACTTAAACGTGTCCGTGAGCATACTAGGTAGGTGATATTTAAAATTTTTATATTATACCTATAATTTGCACTTTACCATATATATGTCTCGAATATTCGCTCTGCCTCTGAGAAGTGCACGCCGCGGCCTCTCCTCGTACGTGCCTGCGTATTATGTAATCGCTTAGACAATAGTACGCTGAGATTCGTAAGCTATTTGTACGCTCATGCGTACGTCTTCTATGAAGTTGCGTACATTTTGTAAATGAATGTTCATTATTAGTGAGCGAATGTTCGCTAATAGCACATAATAATGTATATTTTGTATGCAAATACAACGAATCTATTCGTCGAATATACGAATTTTAGGAAAAGTTCCGCGAATGTTCGGTGAATAATTTTTTTAATGATTCGCTCATCTCTAAATATAGCATAAAGAGAGATATCAAAAGGCTATCACTGGTTGCACGAAAAAACTCTCTAAAAATAAACTTTTAGTAATCAAATAATATAAATGACCACCCTAACAAAATAAATCATATGATAAATCAAAAATTAAACGTTATACAGCAGACGTAGCACAGGTAATGTCCCTGTCACCAACAGCAGAAAAAAATAAAACTAAATGTCACAGGTATTTAGGATGCGCAAACGTTTTACAGCAGACGTAGCACAGGTAATGTCGCTGTGATCAGCGGCAGAAAAAAATACAACTAAATGTCACAGGTATTTTTAGGATGTGCAAACGTTATACAACAGACGTAGTGCAGGTAATGTCACTGTAATCAGCTGAAGAAAAAAATACAACTAAATGTCACAGGTATTTAGGATGCACAAACGTTATACAGCAGACGTAGCGCAGGTTGTGTTATTGTCAGCGGCGGCCAAACAATTGAGCACAAATTTAGCACTACCAATATATATATTGCAGCCAGATAAAACAATAGTCCTTAAAAGAACTTTTTGGGTCTTTGGAAGATAAAAACTAGACCTGCCTAGCAAATTTCTATCCCTACACTATCTGTCCCTCCGTGCTGCAGCTCTCCCGGACTAATACTGAGCCGAACCACGTGTCATTGGGTGCTTTATAGGACCCAATGGTGCGTTCCAGCCAATCACTGTAATGCCAGTAGCCAACATGGCTACGACATTAGAGTGAATGCCAGTACTTCCCTGCACGCTTATTGGCTGTGTAGCAGCCAAGAAACGTGCAGGGAGGGGACTCGAGCATGGCGCTCAAGCACACGCAGTGTTCGGCCGAATATAGTGCTCGGGCGAGCATGCTTACCCAACTTTAAAATCAACACAATTATGCAGTGAAGGGAGGAATTATCAATGTGTAACTGGGTAAATTAGCCATTCAGCTGTATGTACTATAGGTGGTACTATGTATAGCTGATACAATGGCTGTAGCTGTTAACAAATCTATGTTGTATTATTAGTAACTAGGAGATTTCTTCCAATAAAATGACTATGTTCAGTCTGTAGAAAAAATGATTCTGACTAAACACAGCCCCCTCTAAACTTTGGTTTGATTCTGGGTTTAGTGGCCCTTTAAAGACCAGAAATTTTTCAATGTGACAAATATGAATAATAGGAGACATGTGGAAACCACAAACATTATTTCATAACACCATACCCGTCCCCAATCAGAAAATATTTTGAACACAATCAAATGCACAATATTTCTGAGCACATTTGGAGTATTGGTCAACCTTCTGTTGGATCTGAATAAGCCATGATGGTTACGTATAGCCAGTAAACAAGATTTCCAGTGTCCCAATCAATAGACAGTTACAACCAAGCATAGACTGTCTGTAATAAAATCGTATAAGGCTACAAAAGGAAACAAATGAATTTGATGGCACAATTATTTTCTTGCATGACTCAGAAATGGCTGGTCCAAATCTTGAATTGTAAAGATTAAAAAAAGATATGAACACAAAGTGCATGTGTGCTACTTATAAATAGAGATGAGCGAATCATTCAAAAAATTACTTGCCGAACATTCGCCAAACTTTTCCTAAGATTCGTATATTCGGCGAATAGATTCGTTGTATTTGCGTACAAAATATACGTTATTATGTGCTATTAGAGAACATTCGCGCACTAATAACGAACATACATTTAAAAATGTACGCAACTTCTTAGAAGACGTACGCATGAGCGTACAAATAGCGTACGAATCCTCAGCGTGCTATTGTCTATGCGATTACGTAATACGCAGGCACGCACGACGAGAGGCCGCGCGTGCACTCCTCAGAGGCAGAGCAAATATTCGAAAATGGCATCCAAGCAATCCTCATCATTTAGCTCTGCTGCACAGCTGAAATACATAGTCCGGCTGATGGATCGTCAGGATTACGATGGCACACACCGCCACCCGAACCAGCATAAAAAGGAGGTGATCCAGCAGGTGATCCGAGGCTTGCGCCATTGTTTTGACACCTTGCGGACCCCCGGCCAGATCCAGCGTAAATGGTCAGATCTGAAATCGCCCTCAAAGGCAGTATGTATATTTGAGGTAGAACAAGTAAGGTGCTGTCTATCCAGCTAAGTGCATCGTACAACCATCCACCATACTATAAAGTGAATATGAGGACACATTGCGGTACCTGTAAAGAAATACACACAATGGGCAACATACTTGAAAACGTTGCTGAAAGGTAAAAACATTAGTGCAAACAATCCAGTGCAAACAATGTAGTGCAAATACATTATAGGTATAATGTAAACATTTTAAATATCACCTACCTAGTATGCTCACGGACACGTTTAAGTCTATTTTCTTCTGACGCTTGTCATACAACTGGAACAGTCCCAAACTCAGTTGCAATTTGTAAACCACATAGGTAAAATAGTAATCCAAATGGGTAAAAAATAGCAGCAAAGGTTCCTTAAAAAACCCTCTTTCAAGGGGCTCCCCAATAACCTGAAAAGGGGGAAAAAAGGGATGAGGCGCACGTCTGCGCAACTTGGTTAAAACAGTTTTTTTTTATGGCGGAGTCCTGACAATCCATGTCCATCTGGGTGAGGACAAACACAGGGCAACAAAAATAAAAACACACGTCAACTAGTGCTCACCCTTCAGGTTTAGTCCACGTTGTGGCTCCCATAAAAGCTGCAGGATCCTTAGGCCAGTAGGTCCTCTTCACTGCTGCTGGAGCTAAAAGACATGAGAGGGCGCTCCTGCCTCATGAAAGCGACACTGGCTGCGGCAGCAGACCCCCACCGACCTCTCGGGGATGGTCTTGGTAGTGACCGGGCGGTCACACTGGCAAGGGCCGTGGCAACTTGAGCCTTGCCCATTACCTTGTAGTGGCCAGATCCTCCTAACAGCATAGAAGGTGACAGAATCTCCAGCTGTAAGGGCTCTGGTAACGGTCTTCCGCGAGCGGCGGACTGTGCGGCCTGCACCTGCCATGGCAGTTGGTATAGTACCACTGATGGGTGGTACACGAAACTGTTGGTGGTCATCTGTCCCACATGAAGGATCAGCGGCGGTGGCAAATCTGGTATCAGGGGTTACAGCTGAGCTTGTGATTTCTCCTCAGATTGCAGAGTCCCATCAGTGGTCTCATGGGAACACCGAGCCTCTTCTGCGGCCTGGGCCTCCTCACTCCAGTCTTCTGGGGCGCTGCAGGAGTAGCTGGTCGCTTAAGGAGTTTCACCCAAGTAGCCAAGGGGCCTTGGAGGCTCTTCATGGGGGTATACTCCACGTAATCCCCTGCGTGGAGATTGTGGTGGACGGGCGGAAGATACGGCCGCTTTACATAATGGCGGTTTACGTATAATTCTTCCGCCGTCTCCTCATCGCGATAAAACCTACTCCCCGTTCCACACTGAACCAAATAATGGTACCCCTTCGAAGCTCCAGCTTGGGGTCACCGGACCGTGGGTGCTCCAAAACCTGCACAACCCACTTCCGGGTGACAGCCTTGGGGACCATTGAATTTTGCCAAAGGGAATAGTCCTTCCGCGGCAGAGGTATAAATAAGATTGAGAGACGGCTGAAAAATTAATCTGATGGTAAAAGGAATGGACACGAAAGCAAGAATAAGTACACCAATAAAATGTGGTGCATGTTGTACAATGAAATTCCAGTGAAGTGACAAGCATTTTGTGGCACTTACTTGCACATTAAGTTTAATTTACAACACATGTCTCCTCTGTGACCTGAGTATTTCACATCATTGTATTATAGATAAGCACACTGTACAGCACAGATGATCAGAGCTTTGCTGAATGACCTGCTGGATTGTGCATTTGATCCAAGTCAAGGTACTAAGTGATCTCTATTGCTTGGTTATGTCATCCTTTATTTATTTGGGCAAATGTTTCAAATTTTGACCAGAAATTTGTGAACTAATATGCAGATGATACTGTTTCAACTATTCATCTAGCTACAAGACTATATTCCTGAATAGTCAAGCAACACAATTTTCAGAATTTGACATGTCTGCCTACACAGAGTATAAATAAAAAATTTGCATATTTAGAAAATTCTCTGGATTAGTTATTTTAAAGGGTTAGTAAACCCAAAATCCCAACAAAGACAAAAGAACCAAAAAAATGTACAGTGGGGAAAAAAGTATTTAGTCAGCCTCCAATTGTGCAAGTTCTCCCACTTAAAAAGATGAGAGAGGCCTGTAATTGACATCAGAGGTAGACCCCAACTATGAGAGGCAAAATGAGAAAACAAATCCAGAAAATCACATTGTCTGATTTTTAAAGAATTTATTTGCAAATTATGGTGGAAAATAAGTATTTGGTCAATAACAAAAGTTCAGCTCAATACTTTGTTATACAGGGTGGGTCATTTATATGGATACACCCCAAAGATGACCCCCAAAGATAAAAGTCTAACGGGGGTCAGATTGGGAGACCTTGGGGGCCATTCAACTGCTACATGATGATGTGTTTCCCTCATTATGCACTGAAGCTGGCACATTCCCTGAGTTTTTCCAGCAAGATGGTGGACCACCACATTATGGGTGTCAGGTCAGAGCATTCCTAGATGAACAGTTTCCTGGAAAGTGAATTGGTCGTCGTGGGCCAGTTGAATGGCCCCCAAAGTCTCCCGATCTGACCCCCTTAGACTTTTATCTTTGGGGTCATCTAAAGGCAATTGTCTATGCTGTGAAGATACGAGATGTGCAGCACCTGAAACTATGCATACTGGAAGCCTGTGCTAGCATTTCTTCTGTGGTGTTGCTATCAGTGTGTGAAGAGTGGGAGAAGATGGTTGCATTGACAATCCAACACAATGGGCAGCACTTTGAACCCATTTTAGAAGTGGTCAGAAACTTGTAAATAACTCATGAAAGAATAAAGTTATGTTAAAACCAAGCACACCATTGTTTTTCTTGCGAAATTCTCAATAAGTTTGATGTGTCACAGGACCCTCTTCCCATTGAAAAAACAAAAGTTGGATCCAAAATGGCCGACTTCAAAATGGCCACCATGGTCACCACCCATCTTGAAAAGATCCCCCCTCCCATATACTAATGTGCCACAAACAGGAAGTTAATATCACCACTCTGTATATCCTTTGCTGGCAATGACAGAGGTTAAACGTTTTCTATAAGTCTTCACAAGGTTTGCACACACTGTTGTTGATATGTTGGTCCATTCCTCCATGCAGATCTCCTCTAGAGCAGTGATGTTTTGGGGCTGTTGCTGGGCAACACTGACTTTCAATTCCTTTCAAAGGTTTTCTATGGGGTTCAGATCTGGAGACTGGCTAGGCCACTCCAGGACCTTGAAATGCTTCTTAAGAAGCCACTCCTTCATTGCCCTGGCGGTGTGCTTGGGATCATTGTCATGCTGAAAGACCCAGCCACGTTTTATCTTCAATGCCCTTGCTGATGGAAGCAGGTTTGCACTCAAAATCTCACGATACATGGCCCCATTCATTCTTTCATATACACGGATCAGTCGTCCTGGTCCCTTTGCAGAGAAACAGCCCCAAAGTATGATGTTGCCACCCCCATGCTTCACAGTAGGTATGGTGTTCTTTGGATGCTACTCAGCATTCACTCTTCTCCAAACATGACGAGTTGTGTTTCTACCAAACAGTTCTACTTTGGTTTCACCTGACCATATGACATTCTCCAAATACTCTTCTGGAACATCCAGAGGCGTAGCTAAAGGCTCATGGGCCCCGGTGCAAGAGTTCAGCTTGGGCCCCCCTTACTGCTTTGTGGCCAGGGAAGCACATAGCCTTCCTGCTGCCTGAGGCAAACATTTAAAGGACCCCCCTTCCCCAATGCCAAATTCTTGACCTTACCCCTTTCCTCCATCCAGAGATGTAACTTGACCTGCATGCCCTTTCAATAATACCAGTGTTTTCTTATACAGCACAAGGGTCTCTGGGCCCCCTCAGGCTCCTGGGCCGGGTAGCGACTGCTACCTCTGCACCCCCTATAGCTATGCCCCTGGGAACATCCAAATGCTCTCTAGCAAACTTCAGACGGGCCCAGATATGTACTGGCTTAAGCAGGGGGGACACGTCTGGCACTGCAGTATCTGAGTCCCTGGCGGCGTAGTGTGTTACTAACGGTAGCCTTTGTTACGTTGGTCCCAGCTTTCTGCAGGTCACTAGGACCAATACATAACTACAAAAAAGTTATAGGGTAATATGGTGATTTTTCAAGGTTTTTTTTCATTATTAAAACGTGAGAAAAACAATACGTATTTGGTATCGCCATAATCGCACTGACCTGGACAATGAAAGTTTTTTCAAATTTCACCCCTTTTGGAATTTTTTTTCCAGCTCCCCACTTCATTGCATGCCTGTTTTGCTGGTTTAGATATGGGGGAGGGGGGGTCCCAAATAATTCCAAGCATTTTCTTCTTCCTTTTCTTTTCTTATTTGTTTTCCTTCCTTTTTGTCTGATGAAGCGTCCGGCCATGATAAATACCTGTATAAAGAGGAGAAGAGTAAAAATACACAGAGGAAAGCCCATCATTATCGTCATTGGCAGACCAACTATATCCCTCACATTTTGGTCTTATCAGGGACAACTACAGATGTACACTATAGTGAGAAATGCTTATGTGTTAATTAACATGGCAATATCTTGATAATTTGTCTGTCTGACTTTGGAGGCTATTGAAAGATAAATATGCTTTGGACTTGACATAGACAGACATTGTTATGTAAAGCAATGACAAAATGCTTAATGTTTGTTTTCAAATATTGAAAATTCAATAAAAACAGTTTTAAAAAATTCCACAGTAAAAATAAAAATAAAAATGGTGACATTAGAAAGTGAAACTTGTTCCGCAAAAAACAAAACCTCATACGGTTATGTGAATGGAAAAAAAAAAGCTATGGCCCTGGAAAGGCAGGGAGTGAAAAAGTAAATGCAAAAATAAAAATCCCTCCTGGGCTCAAAGGATTAAATGTGCTCTGAAATGTATAAGTGCAAGTGTCCAGTACAGTTGCCAAGTCATTCAAATCAAAACCTGCTAACAAGCGTATAATTAGATCTTTTAATTCTCTGCTGTCCTCGTAGATCTCAAATAAACTGTTTTCACCAGGTAGTTCACATAAGTATCATATTTCTGTGTCAAAATCTTAAATTGGGATATTCAGGTTGCCTTCTCCTTTCAGGAGCCATTACTTGATCTTCAGTGCCATAAAATCCAAAGCTATGGGTGTAGTTAGGATAAGTATCCAGTTGGTGTCAGGAGGATGAACATCCTTCCTCATGGAACAGTTTTCAGACATTATGCCATATTTGCAGGGGCGTAACTAAAGGCTCATGGGCCCTGGTGCAAGAGTTCAGCTCAGGCCCGCTTTCCCTCAGTGCATCGTGGCCAAGGGCAAGGAAGCGCATTGCCTTCATGCTGCCTGAGGCAAAAATTGAAACGTCACCCCCATGCCAATTTCTTGACCTAACCCCTTCCCTCTAGTGAGAGATGTAACTTGACAAGCATGCACTTTCTATAATACCAGTGTCTTCTTATGCGGCACAAGGGTCTTTGGGCCCCCTCAGACTCCTGGCCCCTGTAGCGACTGCTACCTCAGCACCCTCTATAGCTGCGCCCCTGCATATTTGGTTCTTTTCGGCATCCTAAATCTCAACCTTTAAAGGGCATCTGTCAGCAGATTTGTAGCTATGAAACTGACTGACCTGTTGCATGTGCTGAAGACATCTGTCTTGGTCCCATGTTCACATGTGCCCGCTTTGCTGACAAAAATTAAGTTTTAATATATGCATATGAGCCTCTAGGACCAATGGGGGTGTTGACATTACACCTAAAGACTCCTCATTCTCTAGTTAAACTTCATTTTTTGTAGCAATACAGGCACATCTGAACATGGGACCAACACAGATGTCTTCAGCTGCCAGGTGCACATGTAACAGGTCAGCCAGTTTCATAGGGACAAATCTGCTGACAAATGCCATTTAATAAATGAAGAGAATTTAATGCTAGTAAAGATAATGATAGTAAAGATTATTAGGTTAAACAAGAAGACCATGCACCTGTATCCTTATAGGAACATGCCTAAAATCAGTTCGGCCTTGTAACTTTCTTCATAATGGAATGGTGTATGACAGACGCAAAATCCAAATGTTAGTTTTTTGACAAGGGAAGGTCCTTTGTATGTGTCACATTGCTATCATCTTCATGTGTATTGAAAACATCATACATTCTCATTCCCTTGAAAAGTTGTCAACTTACAAACTCTGAAAAACTTTCAAATCCATGAATGCATTCATACACTTTAAAAACTAGAGGCATGAAATGCCTCTGAAAGGCTTATCATTGTCTTTCTCCACGGAAAGTGATTTCAAATAATTAAATATAGGAGTCAATGAAACAGAAAATAGAAAATTGCTTTAATAATTTAAGCATATTCTTCCTTTTGAAAAAAAAATCACCTCTGTTTGTAGGTAATAGAAGTTGACAAGAAGACCTTTGTTATTTCATACACAATGCAATTTCTATGTGGATCCGTTGTTTTTTTAGGCATAATGATTTACTATATTGGCTCTAGATTTGACGTGAATGACAGATGTTGCTAAGTAATGGAGACGTGGAACAAATTTCTTTTAAGAAGGGTTTGTGCCAGATGTTGGATTTTCGAAAGATAAACTTCTTTTGACATTGACTTGTGTTCTAGAACTATGAAAATTATGTATACAGCAAGCCTTAAAATAAATCATTCTTCTTTTACACTGCGTGGTATAGATATCAACAGTGGACACATATTAAATGCCTTGCAATATTTTTGTCAGCGTGGTATTAGATTCCTACTGTATCTGAATACAAATCCTCTCAAACGCTTTGGAGTCAGACGGTTTTGTTTAATTACTTATGAATTAAGTCATGTTGCTTTATGGAATCAGCACTTAGTTAATATTTAGTTTGTCGCATTAGTGAAAGTTATTCTGCACTTCTAATGATTGCTGTCTTAGTAAGGATCTGCAAGTATCTATTATGATAAGCTGCACATGTTTTGGCTTAATTAGAAGTTTTACGCACTAAACAAATCCACATTGATTTTATCTATATTTTCCGTATATTTATGTTACGAACAATACAAAATTATCATAACAGACACCACAATGAAAACGTCTCAATGCCCATCAGTTTATAACTGTACATGTGTCTTCATCATATCATCCAGAATTGTAAGGTCTCATCTATATGAGTATATTAGGACTCCATAAAATCTCAGAGTTAACGTAACATACACATCATGGATAAACTTTTATAGGACCATGGCATGCTCTATTGGATGCCAAGTTAGGAAGCTATTTTCCCATACCAGAATTACTTCTAGGTAAAAATATTAAAGGGGTTTTGCCATCACATACAATGGGGCATATCGCTAGGATAGGTGCCGGTCCTGCCTCTGGGATGAGAACGGAGTGGGGAATTTAATGGAGAGTGCACTGCGCATGTGCAGCCGTCCTAAATTCATTTCAATGGGGCCGCCAAAAATAGCCGAGCGCTGCCTTGGCTATTTCCGTCTCGGCTATTTCTGTCTGCCCCATAGAAATGAATGGTAGAGGGACCGCACGTGCTCAGTGCACTCCTGTTCACTTGTATGGGAGCAGCAGGGAGCAGCACTTGGTGGGAAACCCAGGGACTTCCAGAAACATCTCTCCTTGCTCTGTTCTCCTTGTATGTGTGGATCCTAGAGGTGGGACCCACACTTATCAGACAATGGGGGCATATCCTAGTGATATGCCGGCATTGTATGTGATGGGAATACCCCTTTAACATACTATAGCACATCACTGCTCTATACCATTGAGAAGCTGCTATAAGTAGTCTATGTGAGTTCTTTTTCACATGCAATTATTGTTCATTTTTCTTTATTTTTATGTAACTTTCTTTTTGTACTTTACACTGCATTAGACGTCATATTTTGTATCTAATATAACTTATTTATGGGAATTTTGACATTTAAATATATTTGAATGATTCTTCTGACTATATTATCTATCAGTTTTGCATGGTACTATTTAAAGTGGACATGTAAGCTATATTTTTATTCTGTTACACCAGATAGCAAGAAATATTCTTTTTTAATCTGTTTTTCTGATTGTGGATTTTTTTTTTAGTTATATTTTAGAGATGAGCGAACGTGCTCGTAATGAGCACTGTACTGCTCGGCTCCCCTGCGCTCGCATGGGCGCAGGCAGCCGCTTCCGTCCTCCTCACCCAACGGAAGCGGCTGCCTGCGTCCATGCGAGCGCAGGGGAGCCGAGCGGTACAGTGCTCGTTATGAGCACGTTCGCTCATCTCTATTATATTTCCTGAACATGACTAGGGAGCATCCATCTTGCCTGAAATGTTGGTAACACTATTTACAGCTATGCTTTACAGCAGCCACCAGGGCTTACAGATAAAATAATATAATAGACTGGAGAAGACCTCATTGATGATTGTGGGAGATACATAGACTGTGACCATCACCTATTGTGAATGGTGGATCCTGTGCTATATATATATATATATATATATATATATATATATATATATACAGTACAGACCAAAAGTTTGGACACACCTTCTCATTTAAAGAGTTTTCTGTATTTTAATGACTATGAAAATTGTAGATTCACACTGAAGGCATCAAAACTATGAATTAACACATGTGGAATTATATACTTAGCAAAAAAGTGTGAAACAACTGAAAATATGTCTTATCTTCTAGGTTCTTCAAAGTAGCCACCTTTTGCTTTGATTACTGCTTTGCACACTTTTGGCATTCTCTTGATGAGCTTCAAGAGGTAGTCACCTGAAATGGTATTCCAACAGTCTTGAAGGAGTTCCCAGAGATGCTTAGCACTTGTTGGCCCTTTTGCCTTCACTCTGCGGTCCAGCTCACCCCAAACCATCTCGATTGGGTTCAGGTCTGGTGACTGTGGAGGCCAGGTCATCTGGTGTAGCACCCCATCACTCTCCTGCTTGGTCACATAGCCCTTACACAGCCTGGAGGTGTGTTTGGGGTCATTGTTCTGTTGATAAATAAATGATGGTCCAACTAAACGCAAACCGGATGGAATAGCTGCTAGATGCTGTGGTAGCTGGCCTGGTTCAGTATGCCTTCAATTTTGAATAAATCCCCAACAGTGTCACCAGCAAAGCAACCAAAGATCTCAAATTTGGACTCTTTAGACCAAAGCACAGACCACTGGTCTAATGTCCATTCCTTGTGTTCTTTAGCCCAAACAAGTCTCTTCTGCTTGTTGCCTGTCCTTAGCAGTGGTTTCCTAGCAGCTATTTTACCATGAAGGCCTGCTGCACACAGTCTCCTCTTAACAGTTGTTGTAGAGATGTGTCTGCTGCTAGAACTCTGTGTGGCATTGACCTGGTCTCTAATCTGAGCTGCTGTTAACCTGCGATTTCTGAGGCTGGTGACTCGGATGAACTTATCCTCCACAGCAGAGGTGACTCTTGGTCTTCCTTTCCTGGGGCAGTCCTCATGTGACCCAGTTTCTTTGTAGCGCTTGATGGTTTTTGCGACTGCACTTGGGGACACTTTCAAAGTTTTCCCAATTTTTCGGACTGACTGACCTTCATTTCTTAAAGTAATGATGGCCACTCGTTTTTCTTTACTTAGCTTCTTTTTTCTTGCCATAATACAAATTCTAACAGTCTATTCAGTAGGACTATCAGCTGTGTATCCACCTGACTTCTGCCCAACACAACTCATGGTCCCAACCCCATTTATAAGGCAAGAAATCCCACTTATTAAACCTGACAGGGCACACCTGTGAAGTGAAAACCATTTCAGGTGACTACCTCTTGAAGCTCATCAAGAGAATGCCAAGAGTGTGCAAAGCAGTAATCAAAGCAAAAGGTGGCTACTTTGAAGAACCTAGAATATAAGACACATTTTTGTTAAGTATATAATTCCACATGTGTTAATTCATAGTTTTGATGTCTTCAGTGTGAATCTACAATTTTCATAGTCATGAAAATACAAAAAACTCTTTGAATGAGAAGGTGTGTCCAAACTTTTGGTCTGTACTGTATATATATATATATATATATATATATATATATATATATATATGATCTCTAATTGTAATTCTGCCTGTGATGATAATGAGATGACAGCTGAAAAGTGATCTGAACAAATCAGGAAGTTGCAATATTATTATCTTAGTGCCAGTGTACAAACTGCAGGATTTTTTCTTAAATATAGATAGTGACATGGAAAATAACGGTAAAGATAACATTACCGAAAATGATCTAATAATATGTTTATCATTAAAACTAGAAATTAAACAAAAGGCTATTTACTGATGACATATTCTCATAAACATCATCATTTTGTGATTCTGGTTTTAAGTTTTTTTTTTTGTGTTATTGACTGTATTATTAAAAGTGTTTCAATACTAATTTTCTGTATCTGAGAGTGCAGCAGTTTTTTATGTATAATTTCCCGTTCTAAATTATTTAATTGATCTTGGGTATGGTAATTGGCTCTCACCCAGCAAATTACAGCATAATTGTGGTATCTTGCTACTATTTATGCATGAGATCTTTTAAAATGTTTCCTCTATTTTAGAATTGCATCTTAATTCAGGACATTGCATTCTTTCCAGCCCTCAAAGTAACTAGTTGCAAAAAGATTTGTTTTAGTCCCATCATTGCATCTGATGGGTTTACAAAGCTTCAGTCAACAGTTTTCTCACATCCAAGATATTTTGTTACTTTAGTTATATTTCTTGATTAGTAGCAACTGATTTACTTAAGGGAAGTTATATTGAATCTATGCAACCTTGACTATATTGTGCAGAATCATCAGCAGGGCAATTAGACCTGAGTTTATTTTAGAGCTTGTGTATAAATTAGATTGTTAATCATATAGATTAGTGCTCTAGTTAAGGTCTGTCATTTTAGAGGCCTAGTAGATTGTTTGAACTTTCCTCGTGATACAGATACTCATTACAATATTAGAGTAGAGTTGTGAAGCACATTATTATAGTAACTGAAGCCTGCTGCATGATTATACTTTATGTAACTTCACGGCCATCTACCACTGATTGGATACTAGCTTTTGGTATACAGTACAAAAGTTTAGGCACATTGAAGGGAGATACTGTTGAATACTATAGTGGAGTAGCAGACCGGTGTGGGACAGTGAGACAGTTTTGAGGCAGTAGGTACTTTAATTGGGGTTAGCACTATCACTATATAAAGACAGTAAGGGGAAACTATTACTTTGAGAAGGGAAAAAAAGGCACTATTAATGTGTGGGGGTATTAAAGGGGCACTATTACTGTATGGGGCATTAAGAGGGTACTAAAACTGTGCAGTTGCAGTAAAGGGGCACTATTTCATGTTTGGTGTAGAAAGGGAGGTGCTACAGAAATCATTCCATCCTTAAAACATTGGAAGGCAACTTTTACCATTGGTCAGGTTTTACAACAGTGATTTTTATTTTTTGCCAACTACATGGCAAAAATCTCAGAAAGCCAACATTTTTATTGTAATGTGGTCTTGAAATGAATGGATTTCCCTGTCTACTAGATTGAGTCTCCATTCTGGCTTATTTAGCAACTCTCAACCAGAGGGTCTCCCTCTATGCTACTCATATAAAGTACCATATGTGATGATGGTAATTTCTTTACATATCTAAACAAAACGGAAAATGGGAGTTCCTGCTGTAAATATCCTTAACCTGCAAGAAACATTTAGTCATAAAGGTCTGCATCTGGCCAATGACAGCAGATAATCTGTGGTGTAAGAGAACTATCATCTACGAGAAAAAATGTCTCTCTCTAGAAGAATGACTGTTTTCAGCTGAGAAAAGAAGAGTCTAGAATGCCTTTAAAGCTAATCTGTGTCATGTAGGAACAGTGGCGGAAGAGTGCTTTGGGAGTTATTTGTCTTGGTAAAGTACCATTGCTCTATTACACCATTTGTTGTTGTCAAGTGCTTTGCCCACCTTTAATATGCTGTAGGCCTAACATCATTTATGTTTGAAATAATTTAGAGACTGCACATCCATTTAATCTCTTTTAAAACTGTTCCTTTGGGAAGTTGAACTAAAGAAGAAAAATTGTGGGAAACACTAGTATATTGTCTAGTAGAAGCACACTATGTTCTGGTAACAGATGGCATGCTCAAACTGCTCATACAAGCAGCAAATCAAGAGCCAACTGGGATGCGAGACCTGTATTTGTCTTGCAACAACTAGGACAAATGGGTACAGTACAAAAGATTCATCACTCTTGGAATTCCTTACAGTTGGACAGTACAGCACACCACAATTGCCTATTTCCTAAAAATGGAAACTGTGGAGTCAGCTTCACAAACATTATGAAAACTGAAACTTTTAGGCTTAGTTATCCTTTAATTTAAATCAGAGTTAAGGTATTTTTATTTTCTTTATTATTTGGCAGAGGTTAAGTTGTGCTGAGAACTTGACTCTTCTGGTATATCTAATGGATTTACAGTGGCAGCCAAAATCAATAAACACAGAAAAGCATATCTACAATGAAAGAAGAATGACTTGTTTCTTAGTCCTGGCTTGACATTTCATTTACATTAAAGTAGCATCTGTTGGAAAAATAAATGAGTTCACTTTTGCCTTAAACATTCTTACGTAATATTTGCTAATAGGAGAGAGATTTCACATATACCTGGCATGAGGGATTTCATTATATTTAGAAAGTGTCTTGTATATAAAGCAATCAACAGAATGATTTTTCTCCTTTAATAATATATATATATATATATACTTTTTCTAGGTTTCTATTGAAAAACACATTGAACAATGAAGAATATATGGCATGTAATAATTGAAACAGCACAAATCTAGATTGCAATCAATAATGAATGTTATGTACAGTATAGCCTGGTCAATGCTGTCGTCCTGGCATCTGGAAATAAGTAGACATGAGACCAAGTCCATGTCTTATTTAGCATTAGACAAATGCCTTTCATGCTTGGATTATAGTCCAATTGTTATTTCTGTCTATAAGGGCTGTATACAATCACTGAAAAATACGTGGTCTAAAATGGCAGAAAAGTGCTCAAACCCCATATGCTGTAGCGCATATCAAACCGGGGAAGCAAATCCTGTACATGTGATCCGTTGCTAACAGCAATCAATTGTGTGGATGTGGCGAACTACATAATCAAACAATCACTGATAGAGGTGCACTGCGGCGGTAGATGCAATTGATAATATATGGCTAAACCCTCATGCTGATGTTAAAATTAGACTTTCGCCAATATATTCTTATATCAAGAACATACCGGAGCCCGAGCACCGTGTCAAGGTATCTCAGAGTGGCACGGGGCCTAACACTAACCTACCTTGCCATATGGGCAATTGCGGAAGGAGCATACAGGCCGACAGGTCGTTGGTAGGTGGGGCTCACAGCCCCCTCCCTCCTCCCATTGTGTGTGTGATCTCACGCTGGAGGTAACTAAGAGTTACGGCAAGGTAGGTTAGTGTTAGGTCCCGTGCCACTCTGAGATACCTTGACACGGTGCTCGGGTTCCTGTATGTTCTTGATATACGGATGAAGAAGTACTCCAGCACAATGAAGAATAATATTGATAATTCTTTATTGATCACACGGCCAAGAAAAAAGTTGTGACGTTTCGGCCAAACGTGGCCTTCATCAAACTATGGCACAAACAAAGGGGACATAGACAAATACAAAATTGAGTTCCCAGAAGGCAGTAAAGCGCATTGTATCATGTTACAATATACAAGTAATGTAGGTATTGGTCAGAGGTTGCCATATCTGTAGATAGCTGTTAAGGATTGTCACATATCATATCTCAGAAAGGCATAGGACTAACTGTGGACATACATAACAAAATTATACGGTTGTACATATACGTAACAAAAATTATACTGGTCTAGAAACACATATATACATATATATATATATATATATATATATACCCAAAGGAGTATACAATATGCAGGGGGATTTCCGTAAGACCCTAGAGGCTTAATCTTAAATATATCAACTCGTCCTCAGAAATTATCACAGTCATCAGTTGGAAAAATAGAGTACCCCAAAAATCATCAGGTAAGTGTCTATAGAGTTTCATAATAGGTATCGTGTATAACCAGAGCATAGTAATGATCACTAGTTGTATATATAGGAAAAACAAAATAGGTAAGTATGGAAATAGACTTGTACCCTATAATGTGGCAGTTGAAAACAATATCGATCTTATTGAATATACTGATGACAATATTCATATGGAACTGAGTAGTAGATATTACCTGGTGCCGTAGAGGAGAAAAGAAGAAGCTACATATTACCTAAAATTCATAAAAACTTACATAATCCACCGGGCCGCCCAATAGTAGCCTCTACCGACTCTATACCCCATTATCCATATTCCTAGAGAAAATCTTAACTCCATTTATTAAACAAACCAGATCCTTTTTGCTGGATACCTCTGCCTTTCTAAAACTATTAGAGAAGACCCCTCATATGTCACCTACAGCAAGACTGGTGACCTGGGATGTCACTAGTCTCTACACTTCGATTCTTCGATTCAACATGATAAAGGGATAAGAGATGTGGAAAACCTCCTCATGAAACATGAAATGCACTCTGATGCCATTACTTTCTGTCTTGATTTATTGAGAATGGTCCTATAGAACAATAATTTTTTGTTTCAGGATGACTTTTATCTACAATTACAGGGGACCGCAATGGGGTCCAATGTGGCCCCTCCCTATGCTAATGCGTTTATGGCCCATTTTGAGGAAACTTTCATTTATCCCAATACTTTGTTTACTACACATGTTAAAGTGTGGAAACGCTACATTGATGACATTTTTTGCATTTGGGAGGGCCCATTGGACCCCTTACTTGGTTTTCACACTTTTCTTAATTCCATACACCCTGAACTTCAGTTTACAATACATCATGATACTGTTTCTATAAGCTTCCTGGATACTACTGTTACAAGACAAACCACAGGAACACTCACCACTGATCTCTTTAGAAAACCTACGGACCATAACAATCTCTTGCATTTTTCCAGTTTTTACTCTTCCAATACAAAAAAATCACTTCCACATTCCCAATTTGAACTGTTGAGGTGGACATAAACCTGTCCTTTCTGGAATTCAGTCAGTCATTCCGAATTGTTTTGAACACGGGTGCGCACAATAATTAAGGACAAAACACAGACTTATGATTTCAGTATTAAGTCCTTTGGCCGTGCTTCTGTGGCAAAATCATTACAGCCTCTGGCTTGTTTCTTTATTAACACATGTACTTATTCGATACAAAAAGGAAAGGTGGGCGTAAGCATGCAAATAGCAAACAATATCATTCTTGATTGGATAGAAGTTGCATTCCATTCTACGTCACTAGCTTGAAAAAGTCATATTGATAAGAGTACGGGGGCCATCTTGGACTAGTTAAATATATACATATATTATACGCAAGCTTTATAAAAGTTACAAAGTATAAAAATATAATATAAAAAGTATATATAAATATACACACATTCCTTTGTGACACACCGCACAGCAGCATCTTGGACACAATACCAGGATATAGAGACATTCTACACAGCTGCATAAGCATTTACAAAGCTAAGATATATATATTTCTATAGCATTAAATACATGTATATACAAATGACATAACACTATGAGGGGAAAATTCAGTATTTCGACCGGTCTACCTTCACAGTCCCCCCTAAAGACTGAATTTTTCCCTAATTTTTGATTTTCTAATTGTCAAGAGTGTCTAGACGGACATGGGGGAAAAGGTAGTCTTCACCAAGGCTTAAACCCAACAGGTACCCCCCTGTGTACTTGGGCTTATCCTAATCATTTGACAGAAACCTATTTGTGGACCATTGGATTTCTAAAAAAAAAACAAAAACTGTGTGTTGGACTAACAAGAAGTGTCTCTCTGTGGTCGTCTTCTCTTCGATCTTCTTGGATAATAACATAGTCTCTGGTGAAGTCAGTTGTCCATCACTTGATACTTGTTATTATAAAGTTCAGTCTATGACCCCTCCTTATGTATGTGAAGAGGTTGCAGGTGTAGGTGTCAGTGCAGATGTTAGAGCCTCTTATCAGTGGGTGATAAACAGTCTGTTACCTTGACTGTGGGAGGAGCTTTGACACAAGGACCTCCCACCCTCACTGGAATGCATCAGCTCTGCTGGTTGGTCAGGAAGTCTTAGGCACACAGATTACCGTTAAGGTCCACCCCTGGACAGCCATAGTACGAACAGCAAGGCCTTGTTCAGCATGGCTGACCCGTGGTCGAAGCCGTTTCATGTTGGATGACAGGTTACTGACAACTGTGTCTTACCACACCTTGTAGACTTGACGTAGCAGCTCCTGAACTTTCCCCGAGGTTGTCAGTCCCAGCTCTTTTTAGCTGCACACAGGAAAGATGCACCAGAACAGTTCCACACAATCAAAAAGTCAACTCAAAAAACTCAGTTCATGTTAGAATAAGCCGTTGCTGAGGTTTCCTCTCCATCATTGATCAAATAAACAAATGTCCTTAGAACGTTTGTCGGTCCAACACTGTATGTAAATAACACTTACCAATGAGGTCTTCTGTCAAACCAAAATGGACTTTTGTGAGACTCTAAATCTGATCTAATTAAAGGATACTTCAAAACAAACTTTCATAATATTTTGACAAATGATCCTGCATATTTCAATACATTAATCAATAGCCATGCCCGGGTATCTTGTGTAATGTAAAACCTTTTGAACCAAATAAAACACAATACCATTAATATTTTATTAATAACCAACCTTCTTGAGATACTTAACGATGTTTGATGTTTATTAAATGTGTGATATTGTGTATTCTGCACATTTTGTAGCAGTACCCAACTTTTCTGGATGTGGACATGATTGGACCTTTTTTTTTTTCCCTTTCAATGAACAGAGTAGTCGTAACTAGGAGATGTACACAAGGGCTGTCTTTGTATCTGTGACGTCAGCATTGTCCTCCTCCCTCCCCCCTTAGTCCACCCCTTTCAGTCGCACAATGTGAGCTTCCCTCTTTGAGTCAGTCTTGTCTTGGTTGTCCATGAGGTCAGATCTCTGATGTTAGTACATTAGACATACAACAAGTCGACAAAAAGCAAACATAGAAACAAACAGATCTGACAATACAGACACAAAACATGAAGGGCCCATAAACGTTTCATTGCCTTGTTTTCAAAAATAAAATGTAGAGTTTGGTCAAAATATTTGGTACCAAGGAAAAAAATAAAAATCCCCAATGCGCATATAAAGAAAAACAAATGTAGTACATCATACACATTCCTCATTTTCTCTGCTGCATCCACGCACAGTCCACACACAAGTACAACTTCAAGCTACATTCATTCACATTCCACTGAATGGGTCAACTCTCAGAGACACAGCTTTCCTGGATACGGATACACACAGAAAACCATCCTGTACGGAGGGGGTAGAAAGAAACATTAAATGAATCAATTGCCGGCACATAATACCATTGTCTTCGGTTGTTCACTCCTACAACACATTGTTAAACTATTGTCTCGACTCTTGGACATTTACAAGCTGCTAGAAAGAGAAAAAGGAAAGTTATTAATTTATAAAATTTCTGATTTCTAATCAAACAATATTAATTAATTACAGTTATATTTATATCCTTCATTTACTAAGTCGAGTACTCGTTGTGCTTCTACTTGCATCTATGTGCATTGTTTCCCACTTGTAGCCGTGTCATAGAGAATACCAGTAACTAAGATGGCCACTGGGCGGGGGCTGATGTTCCCTTAGTTAAGATGGCCACCTGGAAAGGAAGTTGCAGGAGTTAAGATGGCCACCGGAGTGGGAATGGGATTAGTTAAGATGGCTGCTGGAACGGAAATTGGGACGTGTAGGACGTGCCATCTTGTGTGATAACTGAATACAAGGAGGTGAGCCGCGGGCGTGGTTTTGGCACTGACGTGCTTTACAGGTCCACCCCTCTGAAGAGGGAGATTGAGGGGGCTAGTGATATGCAGGGGGATGTGTCTGCATCGGAAGCGTGGCAGGGTCCACCTGCGCCATCTTAGGGGCTGTGCTGACGGCATGTAAAAGTAATCATTTGTCTTTTCATTATACATTTCTGCCCAGACTAATTTCTTATATTTAATAATTTACCACTGATGCTCACATTTTTTTTTTCATAAAATCTAGAATATAATGTAAATTCAAGGCCGAATGTCCAGTGTTCACTCCTTTTTGGCCTAATGCCAGAACACTTCCCTGTGAGCAATGATTTCTTCCATTCTCAACTTAACCCTTAATTTGGCCTCATCATCACATCAATAGAGCAGATATCGCTCACAGTAAACTTGGCTGTGTGACCTTCATCTACTAGTCGGTTCTCTGGCAACACACAAGGTCAGACTGCTGGTCCACACAGACATAGCAAGTGGATTGTCATAGTCATAAATTCCAAAGGGGGGGGGACTGCAGGAGACACAAAGCTGAACTAAAACTGAAATCCTTTTTTTTCCTTTTTTTCCCTACTGTCTCACTTTAGGAGCCAAATCCGCCATTTTGCAGCTTTCTATAAGTCACTTACATAAACCATATCAACCATTTTTTCCTGCACCAACCTATTACACTTCTAATCACTTTTTCTTTCCCTTCAATTCACTTTCCACAGTCCATCTTTTTTTTCTTTTTTTTTCTGATTTGAAGCAGTTCTATAGAAGGCTCTCGCTACATCGATCAAACTTTCACTGGGCTGTAATCTGCCTCTTGGAGGCATCCCAATTATCTTAAACAAGCTTTTCACATCCTTCACATATCTTTTTGCCTTCTTTGTTCCACCAGACTGACAGCATTCTGAGCACCATTCGGGAGACTGTGCTGTTTTTGAACATTTGAAGCATATCTTACAGTGCCCTATTGGCGCGGCCGTTTTTGCCAACCTGAGTTAACCGTCCTCCGACTAGCCAATAAATCACGGGGGGAGGGGAAAGAGACCACACTACGATTTCCCCGGGGAGAGAGAAACACACTACGATCTCCCCAATTTACACGCCGACTCACGCGGCTAAACTTCAAACTTCAAACTGCAATCAACACTTCACCCGTGAGGGAGTTGCAACAATGGGCACAATGGTTACCACTCAGCGCACTAACTAACAACTAACTACAGGTTCACGCTCCGGATAACTTGCTGGTATACCCGGGCGCCACCAAAATCCCAGGCGCACACTCTGGGTAACTTGCTGGTATACCCAGGCGCCGCCCAAATCCCTAATCTAGGCACGCATTCTGAGTAACTTGCTGGTATACCCAGGCGCCGCCTAGATGACTACTCTAAGTGTTTAGGCGCACACTCTGGGCAACTGGTCCGTAACGTGTCGGAATACCCAGGCGCCACCTAAATCACTACTTCAACGTGTTCTCACAGATTCCGCTGCCAGTCTGGGTCCCTAACATGATCTGACTGAATCCCCACGTGACCTTTCCTGAGGGGCTGTAGGTTTCCGGAATCCCCGGCGGAGACCACCAGGCGTCTGGTCACATGACGTTTCACTCAGGCCCCACAAAACCTAAACCCCAGACTACCACTCCCCCCTCGAGCCACAGGTAAGTTATCACATACAGTGTATATATAACTTACCGTGGTCAGTTAGGGTGATCAGTCCCCTTCGGGAGGGAGTGGTGCCCGTGGCATCGGTCGAGGGTTGGGACACCGAGCGAGTCCTGGTGCTCCTTTCGGGGGCCCCACGTTGGGCGCCAGCTGTTGAGGTGGACATAAACCTGTCCTTTCTGGAATTCAGTCAGTCATTCCGAATTGTTTTGAACACGGGTGCGCACAATAATTAAGGACAAAACACAGACTTATGATTTCAGTATTAAGTCCTTTGGCCGTGCTTCTGTGGCAAAATCATTACAGCCTCTGGCTTGTTTCTTTATTAACACATGTACTTATTCGATACAAAAAGGAAAGGTGGGCGTAAGCATGCAAATAGCAAACAATATCATTCTTGATTGGATAGAAGTTGCATTCCATTCTACGTCACTAGCTTGAAAAAGTCATATTGATAAGAGTACGGGGGCCATCTTGGACTAGTTAAATATATACATATATTATACGCAAGCTTTATAAAAGTTACAAAGTATAAAAATATAATATAAAAAGTATATATAAATATACACACATTCCTTTGTGACACACCGCACAGCAGCATCTTGGACACAATACCAGGATATAGAGACATTCTACACAGCTGCATAAGCATTTACAAAGCTGAGATATATATATTTCTATAGCATTAAATACATGTATATACAAATGACATAACACTATGAGGGGAAAATTCAGTATTTCGACCGGTCTACCTTCACAGAACGTGTCAAGCGTATTGTCAGATCTGACTCGCTAGGACAATCACGATTAGGCTAGATGAAACAACGCTTCCTGGACAGAGGCTACCCACTTCACCTCTTACATGACAAAACTTACAAAAATGAACCTAAATCTGCTATGAGCAATGTCCGTATCCCTTTTGTGCACACATTTCATCCTTCAGTTACGAAAATTGTGAACAGCATTCGTAGTCATTGGCCCCTTTTAAAAAAAGCATATCCACAAGTATGTGAGTTCCATAATCCCATTCTTGCATGCACACGGCGCCCTACTAACTTACGGAAGTCTCATTTTAACATCAGCGTGTGGGTTTAGCCATATATTATCAATTGCATCTACCGCCACAGTGCACCTCTATCAGTGATTGTTTGATTATAAGGGCTGTATATACTAGACACTAGGGTACAATAGGTACAAAAATTTGCCTCCAAGTCAATAATACTGTCATTACATTGTGTACAAATAGCACATTAAAAACTGCATAAAATAGAACTGAACTTGAAGTATGTCTACTTAAGATGTCCCCAACCTTTTGTGGGTCAAAAGCCACATTCAAATATAGCATGGATGATGAGCAACACTTATTCTTAAAAAGGAAGGGGACCTGAGAGCCACATATGGCTTCTGAGCCCCTTTGGGGAACTATTGGTCTATGCTGAGGTTCTGGTATGATGTCCCAAACCAAATAAAATTGAAAAATACCTAATAGAAATTTCAGTTTTATGTTCATAAACAGCATTATAAATGAATGCTTCACTTGAAAATATCTGCTTTGACTAACCTTTGACTAGAATTATATAATCAGTATTGGGGGTTCAAATATTAATTGGAGCTGTGAATGCTGTAAAATATCATATTACTGCATTTCATAACCTAAAAATCTAGCAATGACTTTACTTTGAATTTTACAGTTTTCTTTTAACATTGCCTCTACCTTGTATACTACTCTGTTATAATGATAGCTACATGGCTGATATGGCTATTTTGGTTAGGTTTAAACTGAGATTTAAACAGTTAGCAAATGAAAGATTTCATGAGCCTCATAGGAATAAAATAAAGAAGACTCAGGGTAAGGGAAAGGACGAGAAGGAGTGAAATAGTTTCTTATTAGAGTTTTTGCATGCCTTTTGATAAAGGACATCGCTAATTTACAGTTCAAACAGAAATAATCTTATATTCTATTTACTTTAACGGAGGAAACAAAATGAACTATTTCCAAAGGTTATAGTCTATCAGTTGGAAAATCAATATGAAGCAGGTCATTACAGCAAACCAATTCATGCACATCCTAAGGGTTAGTAAAATCCTGTGGGATAAATGAATTCAGTTACCATGCTTAAATGCTCTGAATGTTTAATATTTTCCAGCATGCCACACCGTACAATTTTATGAAATGCTAAGATAGCAAAAGTGCCATAAGTCATGTATTTATAGTTTCTGCTGTTGGTGCAAAATGGAATCATTAAATAGATAAAACTGCATTATGTCTTACAATCTGCTCTGATAATAAAAAATATGAATGAGAAATAGTGCGTTTAAGTAATAATTTATCACCAGCACCAATGGCATTCATCAAAATAGTTATAGACATACAGTTTTTATGTTTCCACTCAGAATTTATTTCACTTTTTTCCTTTTTAAATAACTATCCAAAGATATAGCTTCTATGTATTTAACATTATCTTTCATAAGGAAAAAGCATGTTCCAGGAGATTGCAAAATCAATACTGCATTTAGGAGCAGATATATTAAATGGTAAGAACGGCTGCTAGCAATGTGGTACGACAATGTGGAAATGAGACGCTTCTTTTTTTTTTTTTTTAATTACAAAGATACATCTGCAGCTGAAAAAGCAGTTTTTTGAACTTCGCTCACCATGCTTACCAGGAACACTTATTTTAAGATGCAATCATAGTTAACTTATACCCACTGCATTTTATATTCATCTTGGCGCAATGACTTTGACAAGACCTTTGAATTCTAAAACTAGTAGAACATCAAGCAGACGTGCTATCAGCATGAGGCTTGTCTTGTATCTGTGTAATGAAAGGATATTTATTTTCCAAAAGATACATTTATCAAATGTAATCTGATTTTGATACAAAGTATTAGATTATGTTATATATCAAGTTCACCTAATACAAATGCGCATAGAAGATCTTATGCATATTGATAATGGCCTAGAGTTAATTTGTTAAAGTGTACCTAAACTTTTAAGTAAACTTTATTAAATCCTATTCTAAATCTGCTAAATTCATTTTTGTAATACACTTTTATTATTATTGTTTCCCATGCTACATAGGCACTAGAAGTTCTTTAGAATACGTACTCCAATACAACACTGTATATGGGAGTACAGATTGCACTGAGTGCATCGTTGCTCCTGCCTGTACTGCTAAAGCTCCTCTAAAGCTTGGCATACATGGCTAGTTCAGGATTTAGTAGAAGAGGAACAAGCAGAGAATGTTGTCTTATGTGGGCACCTGCCCAGCACTCACTCCACTAAGCTTTTCTAATAGCCTGCACTGATGAGCAGGAGCTCACATAAAACATTGCTATGTCAGGCTTTAGCAGAGGAAAGCAATGTCTTATGTGAGCTCCTACTCATCGGTGAAGGCTATTAGAAAAGCTTAGTGCCTACTCTTCTAAAGCCTGACATAGCCATGTATGTCAAGCTTTAGCGAAGTAGCACTGGTACAGGCAGGAGCAGCGATGCTCTGGCCAGTACAGTGCCCACTGTGGTCACAAGGAAAGCCATACTCCCATACAGAGTGCCATGTGAGAGTATGGATTCTAGAACCCATTAGGCATCTGAACTTCAGTGCCTATTTCTAATGGAAAAGTAAAGAAAAAAATTTTACAATTAAAATGTATTACAAAAATTATTTTTTAGAACATTTAAAGTAGGATTTAATAAAATTTAGTTAAACTTTTTGGTACATTTTAAAATGTAGAATTCCTATCCTTAAAAAATTGATTGTATTTGAATGCTTTTTAAAAGATACCTATTATCACAAAGGCAACTGTAAATCTATATACATCATAAAATATAGTTCAGCTGTAAATTGTGTGTATGGTGTGTTTGTAAGTTTCCTTCTTCCTCAATGTCATTTTAGACTGCATGTTTTCTCTTTCCATGCCTGCTATGTGGGCAAGCTCTTCCAGATGTGATGCTTCGGTTGTGTCCTGTGTTCTGAGCAAGCTGACCATTTCTTCACTTCTGTTCCCTCTTCCCCTCTCACAGCATGCAGACTTGGAGAAATGGACCAAAACGGCATATATGCATATATATAGGCCTTTAAATATTCATGGGCCTTTTAATATGCCCCAAAATGATGTGTCCGATTATATGTGCCCCAGTAATAGTCCTATGTATTGAGTATGATATATATATATATATATATATATATATATATATATATATCAGCCTAGTTAGCCCTCCCAAACACCTTTTTTGGGGTTTCTCTCATTTACACAATGGCAGGAATGCTTTGAACTTTGTCTGTACAGATCCTGAGGGAGCCTGAGGGGGCCAACAGCCAGTCATCTGTTACAGCATGAGTGCATGCATTCCATCACACGCACAAGATGATCTCATATCCCTGCGCCTTAGGAGGAGGGGGGTGGGAAACTGTGGGCTTATATTAGCCCAAGCCAGGACAAAGGGGTAGGAGAGCTTTCATGACCACAAGCAGGGAAGCTTTCAGGACCACAAGCAGAGGGAACTCATGACCACAGAGGACACACATGGACATGAGCTGAGACAAGAAGCCTGCACGCCTCCCCTGGAACCAGCAGTAAACCCCAAGAGATGAGCTGGCTGAGTATCATTAACCCCTGTAACCCTTTTCTAACCCTTTCTCCCTAATTATCCCCAAACCCATGTATTCCCTAATTATCCCCAAACCACTGTATTATCCCTGGACCCCTGCTCCCTAACCTCTGCCATTAACCCTTTCCCTGCCAGCCATATACAGCACTGATCCCTGACTATATTAACCTCTGCAGTGATTTAACCCTTTTTCCACACCTAGGGACAGTTAATAGATAGGCTTGGGAGGGTGCTGTAATTTATGTATTTGTGTGAGTGCTGTAAATATATATATATATATATATATATATATATATATTGATATAAATATATAAATAATTAGACTGTAGACATGTAGTATTGTATAATAAATCTTTTTATTAAGATAGTACGGTCCACATTGTCTTTCTGTAGCCGCCATAGTACAGTACAGGATATATAGTACAGGGAATAGGTAGAAATAAAGGAATAAATAGGTGGAGCTAGCAATTGTTAATATCACATAAAAATATTAATAATTAATATATCCTTTAACAGTTACGTTGATGATATTATGAGGGACTAAGGGAATGTATCCTGCTGCAAGGTAATGAAGATGGCTCTAATAAAATACATTAAATAAAATGAATTTACTTACATATACAGTACTACTGACTTAGCCCTGCTGTAACGAACTATGGTTATACTATGCCCATCGTTCTTAAGTATATGACATCATGTCCAGTTGACCAACTTTGTCATCTTAATAAGTGTGCCGACAACATCATAGACAGAACAGCTCAAACAACAGTCTTGGTACTTCATCTCTGCTGTAGCATCAGCCAAGGCTGTCAAAACTATACTACCATTTTCATCATTTTGCTGCATGCTTAGTAAGTTCTGAGGAATTTTAGATAGAGAATAATGAATTAATTTGTTTGAATACATTTGTTCATGCAAACAAATTTATATCTGCGAGGGAGGGTCTTTCAATGGTTCAAAAGATATAAGCAAAGTTTTGAAAAATTTGATTTGCTTTGCCGAATTTCACCAATAAATTCAATAAATGATTTTTATCATTGGCTCTTGATACAGAAACTATTGAGTTCCATTCTTGCTGGAGGATAGATGATGGATAATTATACAGTGCTAGACCATAATTATTCATATGAAGTCAATAATCCCTCCGCTGCAATGTTTTCACTTTTATAGCATAAAGTTGCTATAGTATTTCCTCTGAGCTTATTCATGTGTATTTGTTCTGTCTAGGACACATATAGATTGTGGGTCTAGGTTATTTTCTGCAATTTAAGGCTTCTCCCCTTTATTGCACTTTAATGCACTGGATCTAAAAATACATGCAAACATATAATTCATATATCTTTTGGTTCCATGGGCCAAATACTGCTTCATCTACTTTACTGAAAGAGTCAGTTCCTGCTATTTCCTAGAAGAGAAACAATTGTGCTTGCTGAGAGTATTGAATAAGATGTATTCCCATGGAAACATCATAGTTATATTGATTACAGTTCCTGCATTATTTCTGAGAAATATTGCAGATGTATGTTATTGATGACAATGAAGATGTGAGTTTTGGTAACTTCTCTGTCTATAGAAAATGTAATTATTATTATTATTATTATTATTATTATTATTTATAATTTGAATTGTATATTAATACTCAGAGATATACCCAGCAAACCTGGGCAACCCACAAAAGAGTCAATGATGCCAAATTCTACATTAATGATACACACTATAAGAGATAAAGATGTAAAGATTTATATAAAGATTTATATAATTTGATCTCACAAGTTTTATTGTTATAACTGTACCAGCAGTGCACAGATAGCAATACATATTGAAGATTTTATCTTTTTGGAATTCTATTGATCATTTAGGCTAGGGCTATACGCGCGACACGTGTCATAACCAAGATTGCTGAGTGGTGGGGATCCCATAGAAATGAATGGGATCACCGCGACAGTCGCAAGAAATCCAACACTGCTGGACTTCTTGCGACTGCCACGCGATCCCATTCATTTCTATGGGATCACCGCTGCTTAGCGATCCTGGCTGCGACAGGTGTTGCGCGACAACTGTCGCTGTTTAGCCCTAGCCTTAAACATAAGCAATGAAGAAAACTAAGACTTTTTGAGCCATTTCAAGACTATTCCATCCAGACTTGTATTTTACCACAGGTAGATATTTGATTAAAGTCTCAAAGGATTAACATTTATATTTATTTAAGTTAAATTTAGAAACAATATTATTTTTTCCAAGAAATGTAAAATTATAAATAAACAGCAAACAACATCTTATTTTATACTAGCCTCGGAAAATCCTTCATGTCTTGTGGCCTTGTATAAACACAGTGTGGGCCAATGTTACAATTACAAACCTCATGCATGAAACCAGTTTAGAAATCTGTGAAAATCTGGCTTGGAAGATGGAAAGGGTATGTTTGATTTGAAAACCAAATATATATATATATATATATATATATATATATATATATATATATATATCTTAATATTATAAAAATGAGTTTCTGTCTGTCTGTCTGTTCTCTATGCGCGACCAAACTACTGGACTGATTTTCACCAAATTCGGCACACAGGTACAACAGGTGCCCAGGAAGGTTTTAGACCAGGTCTCATCTCTCTAGGACATAACGTTCCCGAGATATTCCCAAAATATGACCTGCATTAGCCAATATTAGCCTGACAGCATTGGTTTTAAACCCCAACTGCCATTCTCTGCACATACACACACAGGGAGGGCAGGTTTCCATAACAACACAGCCAGGTAATTAGCAGCCAACTGAGGATCTCAGGTAACAATCCAGTCATTTCTATTCAATGCTTTAAAGGGGCAGAGCGCTGTGGATGATAGGGGTATTCCGGTTACCATAAATATAACTTATGTTTTCGACTAATTTTAGACTATGAACGTTCAGTAGTAAATCTTCCACTGCTACCCATTGCATGTCCTCATAAATTACCATGGCACCGACCTGTGATTCACACCACTCTCAAAAGAAGGATTTACAACACCTGCTCCAGGTTTCACTAAGCCACACCCCAACTCTGTCAGGCCATGCCCCCTTCCCCCTCCGCAGCCAATGGGGATTGAAAAAATGAAGGTAAAAATAAACTTCTGTCACCTGCAGGGGTGGGAGGGTGAGTTTCTCTCTGCAACAACACACAGAAACATTAAATAAAATAGACTAATATTAGACTACTACCGTTCAGTAGTAATAAAAGATGTTTTCTTCCACTAAAAGGACTTAAAAGCAACTCCCCCCCAAGGTCCCGCTAAACCGCGCCCTCGGTCAGGCCACGCCCTCTCACACTCCGCAGCCAATGGGGATTGAAAAAATGAAGGTAAAAATCAACTTCTGTCATTTACAGGAATGGGTGGGAAGGAGACTTTCTCTCTGCAATGATACACACACAAACATTAAATGAAATAGATTAAATATACCTGTGAGAAGCAATGTTTTCTTCCACTGCTACCCACTGTGTTTCCTCAAATTACCATGGCATTGACCTATAATTCAGGCCACCCTGAAAAGAAGGACCTAAAAGCACCCCCAACCCAAGGTCCCGGTAAACCACGCCCCCGACCTGGTCAGGTCATGCCCCCTCCCACTCCACAGCCAATGGGGATTGAAAAAATGAAGGTAAAAATCAACTTCTGTCAGCTGCATTGACTTTCTCTCTGCAACGACACACAGAAACATTAAATAAATAGATGAAATATACCCAGGCGAAGCCAAGTCTTTCTGCTAGTAAGTTATATTTATGGTAACTTGAATACCCCATTAACAGTGTCATCCACAGCTCTCTGCCCCTTTAAAGCAATGAATAGAAAGGACTGTGTTGTTACCTGAGCTCCTCAGCTGGCTGCTAATTACCAGGCTGTGTTGTTATGGAAACCTGCCCACCCTGTGTGTGTCTGTGCAGAGAATGGCAGTTGAAGTTTGAAAGCAAAGTTCCAAGGCTAATATTTTCAAATGCAGGTCATGCCTTGAATGAAGATCCCACGTGAAATTGCGTGCATGGTGACACATGATGTCACCACACCGGCTGATGTTGTGACGTCATCATGGGCCATTGGAGATTTTGCACTGGATCTTTAATAAGGATTGCAGTGGCAGGCTCTTTGCAATCAAATGGATGAGGTAGGTATGATTTTATAAATTTTTTAAAATTTACACTTTAATGTTAATGTCAGATTCCACGGTCAGCTATGAACGCAGAATCTGAGTGGTACAATGATGAGGAGCGGCACAATTGCCACTCCCTGTTATTGCACTAACTACTTACAAAGAAATATGCTTCGTGACTAGAGATGAGCGAGCACTAAAATGCTCGGGTGCTCGTTATTCGAATCAAATTTTTCCTGATTCTCGGGTGCTCGTTTCAAATAACGAACCTCATTAAAGTCAATGGGAGACTGGAGCATTTTTTGCAGGGGACCAGGGCTCTGCATAGGGAAGGTTGTGTGAAAACCTGGAAACCTCAGAAAATGATGGAAACACCACGGAAATGGACAGAAAACAGCAGGGGCAGCATGCATGGATGCCTCTGAGGCTGCCTAATCGTACCATTATGCCAAATTCTGGGCAACAGCCTGGTGGTGACCCTCATGGCAATTGTGCTGACCCAGACCAAGATGGGCAAGGCACATGTGCTGGCACATGTTATGAAAACACCCAACTAGGTGCAACGAAGGTCCATCTCCGCCTGCAGGTGACACCACTGCTCATGCTGGCACTGCTGTGCTATCCCCCGCCCCATGATGCAGGCATAAGCCTGACACAGCATGGTGACAGTGTAGTGACACCAACAAGTGACCAAGTTAGATTGAGGTAGCAGGTGAACCACCCAAAAATGTAGCCTGACACAGCATGGCGGTGAACCCATAGTGACCAAGTTAGACTCAGGTGGCAGGTGAAGCACCCAAAAATTTAGCCTGACACAGCATGGCAGTGACACCACCAATGCATTGGTCAGACTGAGATTGCAGTCAAATGTCTGTAGGTGAGCATCCCAAAAATTTGTTTTGGAGTGTCCGAAGTTGACCCTCCTAAAAAATTGTTTT